>PVKZ01004287.1:0-90177 GCA_004027375.1 Macroglossus sobrinus
AAAAATCAGCCTTGAAAAGAAGGGACATTTCTGAGGTGGCTGGGAAAAGAGAAAGCAGACCTACTTATAACTAGGGCGATCTAGTTTCTGTTGCTGGGAAATGAGCAGAGATGGGCAGAATTAAATGAAATGTGTTCACATAATCAGCCTGGTCTATATTTGCTTCCCCATAAGCAGAGAGGCAGCATATTCCGGCGACGTGGGCTCTGAAACCCAACCGGCTGCTTTGAATTTCTTTTCTGGCCATGACATGCTTTTTCGTGGAAGGTCATATTTATATCACAGCAACTGTGCTCGGTCCCCATGGCTTTATTACAAAGATTTAGAACACGTGGGACAGACAATTCCAGCTCTTTAATGTCCCTGGGACACTAGTAAGATTTTTATGAACACAACAGCATTGATAATGCGGTATAAACTGGACTGCTTTTAGTTATTGCATCAAAGTTGTAGGTAAGATAGCTCATAATAGCACAGCTGGACAATAGAAATAGATTAAGAAAGAAAGATCACAACTGTGACAAAAATTTGAAAACCATTTTGCTTCCACGGTAAATACAGAAATGCAGATTTGAAGAATGAGGCACCTTCTACTAAATAATCCAAAGCAAAGTCAAGCCAGTGAGTCTGTGTGGGGCAACTTTCGGAAGACAGTACCGAATGTGAGGGGCTATTTAAAAGCTGATGCAGGTCTTTGAAGAACCGCTGACATTTATTGAGCATTTACTCCACATCAAGCACTGTTCTAAAGTGTATTCGTTGACTCTTCATTTAGCCCTCTGAGATAGATTGTGTCACCATTATAATCCCTGTTTTCTAAATAAAGAAAGTGGGGCACGGCATAGTTTGAAAATGGTCCAAGGTCACGAAGAAAGTACGTGGCCGTGATGTGATTCAAAACCAGGTAGAGTGACCACAAAGCCCTTAACGAGTACTCTTAAAGGCAGTTTTCCAGCTTCTTCAAACGAGGGGTGACCCTCTACCTGTTTGCTTTTTAATTCCTGCAGCCCTGCCTCTAGGAAAGCCTCAGAGACTCTGGACCCTACAGAGGGCGGGGGGGGGGGACAGGATGCTGGTTTTCAGTGTTTAGGCCAACCACTTCTCAGAGTGTTCATGCTCAGTTAGAAACAGGTCAGATGTGGGGAGAAGGTTCCCTATGGGCTCAGAGATCTTAGAGCTAAGACCGCTGTGTGTTAGTGTTATCATAGCAAAGTTTGGTGAAGGCTCGATGGGTTTAAGGTTTGTGAGAAGGGCAATCTTGGTTCCTTCGACTTCTCCCCCTCCCTTCTTCCCTGGAGCTCAGACTCGGGTCAGGGGCATAACTGCAGCCTTACAAGGAGAGGGTATTATTTCACATGCTTATCAGTGCCTGCTGGACAGGTGAGTTTTGCTGCCTTTAGCTTCTTGACCTTAGCTTCTATTTATAGCTACTACACTCATCTTTTGAAATAGAGGATAATCCAGTAGCAACTACATTTGCATGTACTCCTGAAATATAACCATTCCAAGGACAAAATGATTGCTTTTATATTTTTTAAATGTCTTCTTTTTCTTTGGCATTAAATTAATTTCCAAAATGGACCTCTTCCTCCTCCTTTCTCCTAACTGCCTTTTCTAGAGTTTTACTAAATGTTTTTTTGCCAATAGGTCTGTTTCTTATAAGTCTTCATGTTTGTTCTAAATATAAACTAGCACACATGGTGACATATACTATTTTTCTAGGCTGAATTCCAGAAAGTAATGACAAGCAAAGAAAGGAGGGCTCCATAAGTAAACTGAATTTAATCTAAGGTAGTGCAAATTGCCTTTGCTGGTATATTTTTTTTAATCCAAAAGTAAGTTTTCTTTCTAGCTGAACAGGTCCTAATGGGTTCCCCACTCCTTATTCACTTATTTCCGGCCAGTAATATGCTCTAGTCATCTTTGTAGTCACACTCCTGGTGCCATCCACGTGGGAGTAAGCTGTAAGTGTGGAACTAAATTAAATTGCATTTAGTAAAATGAGAAGGGATAGCATTTCAGAAGAAATGAAAGAAATAAACTGTGTCTTATGGTGTAAACATGCTCATGTCCTTGCTATGGCTTACCAGTTAGCTAATCAAGAAGAGTATTAGTCAAATCTCACAATATTTTTACTTGGGAAAAAAATACCTCTTTCTTACCCTATCATAGGAAAAGTAATACAAAGTGGGAAGACTCACTCAGAATCCTATCACCCTGCAAGATACCAAGTTAGTAACAGTGGTCATAAACTTTCAGCCACATATATATGTATACACACACACACACGCACGCACGCACACACACACACACACACACACATTATATAATATAGATGAAACACATTTAAAACAAAACGATGTGCTCTGAGCCCATCGGACGAAATGGTATCCTATACCTCTTGTTCTGTAACCTGCTCTTTCATTCAGTTATTCTTTCTCATATCAATAAACGGTCATCAAAAGAGCTCTATTATTCCACGCAATGAGTGATTGGCTGATAGTTTCCTTTCTTTGAGCTCTTGGTCAGGTTTTGGTATCAGAGTTAAGCTTACTTCGTGATGTGAAGTCAGAAGTCCATCATCTAAGCTCTCAATAGTTTATTTAGCATCTCTTCTCTGAGCATGTGAAGGTATCCATTCCCAAACTGCTCGGCATGGAAGGATTTCCACAATGTATTAAGTGAAAAAAAGAAAGTTTCGGAAAAATATGTGTAGTGTGATACCATTTTGTAAATTCTGTTTAGGGATATATTTGATACAGATCAATAGATGGCTATGTTCTTCGCTATGCAGGGAAAAGTTTAAAAGTATATGTATTAAACATTAATTCTCTGTATCTTTCTGTTCTCTATTTTGTTTATCAGTGCTGTAATATTACTTCTTTCTGCTAGCTTTGGGTTCAATTTGTTCTTTTTTTCCAGTTCCTTAAGTTGTAAGGGTTGTTGGTTTGAGCTCTTCTGTGTTTCTTTTTTTAACGCGAGCATCTGTAGCTGTCAACTTCCCCCTTAGCAGCGCTTGCAGTGTGTCCCATAAGGTTTCGTTTGTTTAGTTTTCATTTGTCTCTAAGTATTTTCTAATTTCCCTTGTGATTTCTTCTTTGATCCATTGGTCGTGTAAGTGTGTTGTTCAAATTCCGAAATATGTGCATTTCCCAGTTCTCTTTTAGTTATTGATTTCTACCTTCAACCCATTGTGATCAGAGAAGATACTTCACATAACATTTATATTTTAAAATCTGTTGAAACGTAAATGTGATCTATCCTGGAAAATGTCCCATGGGCACTCGAGAAGGATGTGTATGGAGCATGTGCTGTGTATGTCTGTTAGATCTGGTTGACGATACCCGATTAAGTGGCCTGTTCTGTTTTTGCTTTGATACGTGTGAGGTTTTTTGACATTTAAAATATGGTTAGCTTTTGGTAATGAATTATAACACATTAAAAAAAGAAAAGAAAAAAGAATCCATGAGTCCACAAGGATGCTCCAAAACAGGGACAGAAGAGGGGAAGAAAGAGGAAAAGGACACGAGAAGGCTTACAGAAAGTCAGCTGGTAGATGCAGAGAGGAACAGCGGCATCTGGAGTGGGGTGACTTGGACGTTCCTGGGGGAGGGGACAGTGAGGACTCGCGTCTCCCCTCCCGCAGGCTCCCTTGGCCTTTGTCCCCCGCCCCCTCCACTTCCAAGTAAGAAAGTCCTCGGCGGACAGCCTGGGGCCCTGTCCCAGGTGCAGGCGGGATGGCCCCGCCCAGCCCGCGGAAGCCCCGCCCCCGGGCGCGGCGCCGGGACGCGCTCACCGTCCTGCAGCGCCGCTGGGCGCCGCGCGCGCCCCCGCGCCCTGCCGGCGGGGACGCGCCCCGGCTCCGGGCGGGGCGGGGCGGGGCGGGGCGGGGCGCGCGGCCCCGGAAACGCCGTGCGCGGGGGGCGCGGGCGGCGCGGGCCTCCGAGGCCGCGGCGATGGCAGCGCTGGCCCTAGCCTGAGAGCCGCGCCGCGGGAGCATGGCGTCGCTCGGGCCCGCCGCGCCGGGCGAGCAGGGCCCGGGCGCCGCGGGGCCGCCGCTGCCGCCGTCGCCGTCGCCCCTGGGGCCTCTGCTGCCCCTGCAGCGCGAGCCGCTGTACAACTGGCAGGCGACCAAGGCGTCGCTGAAGGAGCGCTTCGCCTTCCTCTTCAACTCGGAGCTGCTGAGCGATGTGCGCTTCGTGCTGGGCAAGGGCCGCGGCGCGGCGGCCGCCGGGGGCCCGCAGCGCATCCCCGCGCACCGCTTCGTGCTGGCGGCCGGCAGCGCCGTCTTCGACGCCATGTTCAACGGCGGCATGGCCACCACGTCCGCCGAGATCGAGCTGCCCGACGTGGAGCCCGCCGCCTTCCTGGCGCTGCTGAGGTGAGCGGCCGGCGCGCCCCGCGCCCTTGGGCCCCGGGATGCCCAAGGTCGACGCCGGGCCCGGCGCCGGGCGGCGCGGCTTCGCCGTTGGAAGGCGCTCTCGCGTGCCCGCTGTGTCGCCCGGCTCCAGACCCGGCGGAGTGGGGCGTCGGGGCGTCAGGGTGTCCTGACGGCCCGGTGGCAGAGTTTCCTGCTTTCTTTGGGGGGACGGGACTGGTTGAAAGTCCTGTAAGACCTTAGAAGTTTCTCTTGTAAAAGCTCTGACTTCGTGACCTAAGTGTTGGTCGTCGGGGCCGAGGGAGGTGACTACCCAAATAAAAAGTGTGGCCTTACCTGCCTTGGGTTTCTGCAGACAAGGCCGCCTAAGCTCAGTGTTAGAATTTGCTTTTTGCTGGTTTAAGGTTAGTAGACGGGCTGCTGATTGCTTTTACCTAGTGGAAGAGAGCTAATGGTTTGGCATTATTAGTTTTTAGTCACAGAAGTCTACCACAATTTTGCAAAGGGGGCTGAGGCCCAGACAGGGCAAGTAACTGGCCCGAGGTAGCAGAGCCGGCTCCCACCCAAGACCATGTGAGCTTCATTACATCCAGCTGAGTTTAGCTGCTGAGTAGAATGTGACGGAGTGTTGGGCGGTACTGAAGCAAAAACAGGTAGGTCAGTGGAACAGATCCGTGGTCCAAAAACTCACAGCTCAGTCAGGAAGATCACTAGGAAATAGAATGACAAAGTGCAAACGGTAAAGAAAAACTAACATCCCGTTAATAAATGGATAAAGGACAAGATAAATAACTTAGGGAAAGAAAAAATTAATTCACATTAAAGAGTTTTTAACCTCTCAGTAATTAAAGAAGTGCAAATTAAAAGTGAAGTACTTTTTCTTTCTATTAACGCCCCCAAGTTTTAAAATAAAACATTGGAAGAGCCTTCTTTGATGTAGGTGTTGGTAAAAGAGTTCGGCACTATAGATTTTTTCCCCTACATGTGGGAAGCATTCACATACTGCAAAAAATGTTCTGTACAAAAATATTTGGAGTAGGATTATTTATAGTAGTGAGGAAGTAGTCAGCTGGAGGGAAAGGTTAGATAATCAGTGATAGGTCAGTTTGATGAAATGTACTGAGTATGATACTGATGATGCTAGGTGATAACATTAACTGGGAAAGTATGTATAATAGCATTTGAAACTCTGCACACTGTGATTTAAACTGTGAGAAGAAATGGAACAAACATACCTAGAGACAAGGATGGAAAGAAGCATGCCAGAGTGCTAATTAGCGTTATGCTGGAGTGGTCAGATGATACTACCTTTTCTTTCTTTTCTCTGCTTCCTATATCCTCTGCAATTTAGTTTCATTACATTTATAAGGGGGGAAAACAACTCAAAAGCTAGGCTCTAGGTTATTTTCTGTTTCAGTTTGAAGTTGACAAGGAAGATTGGTTATAGTGCAGTTTAGATTTTCTAGACCAGAGGTATTTTAAAAAGACTTACTGGCCACCTACATGATAATCTGGAGTGCTTATTGATTTCGTAAATACTTTCCTCTCATCTTGGAATATGTTTAGAAGTGGGACCTTGAGAGCATTTTTAATTCTCTCCCTAAATACTGATCTAAAAATATTGTTGGGTAGTTTTCTTTAAAAAAACATTGGGATTGCTAGGATGAGAATGTAGAGGGAAAAAAATGTTTATTTCATATTTGCACTGAAGCTATTAATCAGTTTTTCCCATCAATAAAAAATAAGTGAATTAGTTTTACAGTCCTTGAAATGATCCTGTTTTCTGTGTAGTCATGATATTTGTCCTCCTTTCACTTTTCTGAAAGTGATATGTGGACTGATTTTTAAGCTTAGGCATTGGTTGGCTGTGAAACATAGATGCTGTACTTAGTATTGTGTGACAGAAAGATGTCCCATAGTTGGCACTGCCTGAGGTGGAAAAGTGGGTTAGCTTGGGCGTGTATTTATTATGTTTACAGCTTGAATTAGTTCACATGAAAGGCTTTTGAACTGGAGTTTGAAGCACTTGAAAGAACTGCTCACTTTGATCTGCCTGACCTTTATGTGATGTTCAGAGCTTCACTTGAGAAACGCTGTGTGCCTCCCCTATGCCAGGCATCATCTGCAGGTGTTGGATACAGCAGCAAATGAGGAAAAGTCCTTGACCTCATGGAGCTCATCATGTAATACGGAGAAACAAAGATTTAATATAAAGGCTTGTGCTAATAAGTGCTTTAAAGGAGAATGACCGTGCCGTGAGGGAAGGAGCTTTCTGAGTGTGCTTTGAGTACACTTTGTGCAGAGTGAATGAAGGGGAAAGTGGTAGAGGATGAGGGCGGAGGATCGGCTGGACGGGCCCACGCAGGGCTGCAGAGCCTGGGGAAGGACTTCCGGAAGTCTGTGCAAGGCTTCGAACAGGGAGTGATATGATCTGATTTACATTTTTAGAAGCTCATTTTGGCAGTTGTCTGGAGATTAAATTAGACTGTAGAAGGAGTAAAATGGGCAGCAGAGAGTTGAATCAGGAGGCTTTTGCAGCAGCCCCAGCAAGAGAGGCTGGTGGGTTACAGTGGGTGGTAGTGATGGCCGTGATAAGAAGTGGTCAAATTCTGCAAACATTTTCAAGGTAGAACTAAGAAGATTTCTAAGACATCCAGGAAGGGATATGAGTAAGCAGAAATAAATTTGAAAATTAAAAGTGAATGGTATTTAAACACAGGGACAAATGATATTACCTAATGTAGAATCTAAAGAGAAAAGATGGGCCCAGGGAGCCTTCCTTCTCTGGAGATGTAGCAGAGGAGACGGAGCAGAAAATGCGGCTGCAAGACAGCTGTCATTCTAACTGGAAGAGAAGGCAGGGAGCGTGCTCTCCTGAGTCACGCCGAAGAAAGTGTTTCCGTGAAGACGGACCTGTCGGCTATGGTGGATGCTGAGAGTTGGCTGAAATGAGGACATTGACTTGGTTATTGGTTTTGACAAAATGGAGGTCATTGATAACCCTGGCAGGACCGATTTCAGCAAATGGATTAGAGTGGATTGGGGAAGAACTAGGAGGTGAGGACCTGGAGTTGGCCAGTATCATCCTCTCAAGGAAGGAGACATGGGATAACTCTTCTTTAGGATCCCGTGTTCAGCGATCTTACCTTCTCCCATTGACCCGTGGCGCACACTCTCCCCCAGACTCCTCAGCTCCAGACCCAGTTGCCAGCTGGACGCTCGCAGATGTCTAGCATCCACGCAGTTGAAGTGTTAGTAATAACACTGTGACACTGAATGTGTGCTTCCTGTGTGCCACTTAACTGTTTCTGAGCACCTTATGTGAACTCACTGCAATTTCAGAACAGTCTTTGAGACAGGCACACTTATTTGGCCCAGTATTAGCCAGCTTTTGGATAAGGACATAAAACAGGACTGACTTCCTCACTCACTTCACTGTAGTAGACTGTTGTAAAAGAAGTTAGGTTTTCTTAAACACTTGTTTTATATCTTGGGTCCTGAGAATTTAAGTGCAATGAGTGTTCTAAGTCTTTACTGTCGCTGAGTGAAATACTTGTTCTTAATGCTGTACTTCTCCAGCACCCAGCACCCAGCACCCTCTGTGATTCCAGGGTGGCCGAGGGAGGAGCCACAGAGGGAGGGGGCCTGGTCTTCTTCCACAAGAACCGCCCAGGCCTTCGCTGAGACTCTTGCGGCGCCATCTGCAGGTCTCTGACGCTGACTTATCTGATGACAGCCCTTAGAAGCAGCGAACTGGGAGGAAGGCGGGATGGGTCCGATAGATAGTATTTTGAGAGAAAACTGGACCTAGTACTCAAAAGCACATAGCAACATGGGGTCATTTAAGATGTCATTAAATCGTTTTGTGCCTCCAAACCCCCCAGAACTCTAGTCTTTGGCTTAATGCTAATTTTGGGATAACAATGAAAGGTTAAAAGATGCCCAGAATAAAAAAAATACCATTGTCAGGAAACAAATGATTGTTTTGTCACTGAGAGATGTGAACTTCAGCTATCTGTACATTTGCGTAAGTGACCGGTCCTTTGAAGGAGGGGAGAGAACGCACCACTGTTGTCTTAAGCTGCTATGGTGTGCTACGAGACCTTGGGAATTTGGTGTAGAGGCCTGGGTGCGTCTCCTGATCTTCACTTAACTGCAGTTCCCTCAGTGAAAGGTGAAAACTACCTGCCTGTCAGGACTGAGTAAGAATAAAAAGATGACGTGAGCACATGCCCTGTTGCCCCGGGAAGTCTGATGTACGTTTCAGGTTTCAGTTTGCTCTTATGTTTTAAAATATTCCTCGGAGGTTGAACTCTGGTGGATGACTTGTCTGAAACATTACTGACCATCTCTGCAATTTCCAATTGCTTTCCAGATTTCTGTATTCAGATGAAGTTCAAATTGGCCCAGAAACAGTTATGACCACTCTTTATACGGCTAAGAAATATGCAGTCCCAGCCTTGGAAGCACACTGTGTGGACTTTCTCACCAAACATCTCAGGGCAGACAATGCCTTCATGCTGCTGACTCAGGTAAGTCAGGGTAGATACGGAATGTACCATCGTGGCTTGGAAAAGTGAGTGTAACTACGTGTAAATATTTGACATTTCCTCGAGAGTTGTTCTAGATCATTATTTTAAGTACACGTAATTATTCTTAGAGTACCGTTTAGGGAACCATCTCAGATTTATAAGATTTTAGAAAAGAAAAGCAAAATAGAGTTAATGCAGTATGATATAGATAAAGAAATGGAAGCCTTATGTAAGTAGGGCCTTATGACTCTAAAGTTATGTAGCTGTTTAGGATTGGAATTGGGAGTAAGGTCCAGCATCATTCCTGCTGTGGTGGAGAGTGTGATAGCATGAGGTGTTCAGTTTTTGTTGGATCTGGAATGAGGACTGAGTATTTGAAGTCCCAGCAGTTCTCAGGTTCACTGTCTTTGGACTTGTATTTGTAAGCTTATTATAATAGTGATAGCAACAGATACTGAGTTATGGTGTGTCAGGCCCTATTCTGAGCTCTTCGTATGCATTAATTTAGTTAATCTTTACAAGAGCTGTAAGAGGTATAAGTGGACTAGGTGAACATTTTCTTACTGTCCCCATTATAGATAAGGAGGCAGTTGAGGCCCAGAGAGATGAAGTAACTTAACTGAGATCCTATAACTAATAATGATATTTTCCTGCATTTTTTCCTCTTTTCAATTTGTGATGAAAATCTAATGAAGCTGATATTCCTAAGATTCTTTATTGTCTAGGGGGCTTTAGGGAGTGTAGAGAGGAACACTTAACTACTTTATTTTGAAAGTTCAGTCATAAAATTCAGAACCAATAAATTAAACTTTGACAGTTAAAATATATTTTCCAGTTCAGTAGGCCCAAGGTGGGGCCTGAGAGTCTGCATCTCTGACAGGCCCCCAGATGGTGCCAGGGCTTCTGGATCGCACTCTGAGTAGCAAGGGCTGCAAGAGAAAAAGAACTTTTCATTGTCTTCGTGGTCTGAGAGCCCAATGTTACTCTAGATTTTTCATTGGTTGGGTCATATGAATTAGCCCACAAACTGTCATGTGAACTTCTTATTCCTGCCAAGTGAGTCACATGAACTGAGCCTGTGTCTGGAGGGGAAGCATGCCAGACTCTGCTCTCAATACGAAGGGCTGGCATTCTGTGCCAGCATGATTTACACGGGGAAGAACACTTTATGAAGCGATACAGTCATCGTGATATCTTAGCAGAGATAATGCCAGACTCTAAGTGGCAGCAATAGATTCCATAGGAAACTTTATGCTGCCTTTATAATCTGAGTGATTGAAATATTGCTACTCTGAACACAATAATTTTTACCAAAAAATTGTTTTTCCTAGAGTGAAAGATCAATTTTTTTCCATGAACACTCATTAAAACTACAGTTGAGTTGGCCAGCTAAAATATTTGCAGATATTAGAATTTTATTTGTTAAAAATATGCTGTTTTTCATATTTTAAAAATACATGAACTAGATCCTAGACAGGATTCTATGCTATAAGGGAAGTGTTATAAAAAACATTGGGTCAATTAACAAAACTGAAATGTAGTGTATTAGATAAAAATATTGTATTGTTATTCATGAAATTAGTTACTAATAAGAGAATATCCTTATTCTTAGGAAGTACACACTGAAATATTTAAGGATAAGGACTTTGATGTATGTCAGTTATTCTCATGATTCAATCTAATATACATAGCCTACTTTTTTATGCATTAATTATTTTGATTATTAAAGAACCCTCTAGGTTATATAAAGCAGACATTATCCCACTTTATTTGTACACACACATTATTCTATTATGCAGATTTTATTTAGGGCTAAAAATTTATTAAAAATTTGATTAAACAAATTAATATACACAAGCTCAGTATATAATCTAAGAACATTTTCGAACATATTCTATAATTTTAAGAAGAATATTCTGATTTAAAAATATGTTTATGTATCTGTAAGTATAATTATGTATCATGTATATATTTAAAATTTAAGCCAGTATGTTTAATGTATTCTTCTCTCCCTCATAAAACACAAGATAACTGTTTAGGGATATTTATCATTTGTTCACTGACATCTGAATTATCGAATCCCTTGAAAATGAATTTTACTTTAAAATTAAATGGAGTCATCAGCCACACCAAATACTGGTGTCATTTATGGTGTGGTTAACTAATCGGCAGTATTTTGAGCAGGTTTCTGCGTGACACAGACCCAGCATGAATGCCTTGAGTCCATGCTACTCAATGTGAGCAGCTGACACTAGGCCAGAATGGCAGACTGGCATACCTGTTATCTCAGATCCGCTTTCAGTGTTGCGGTTTTTAAAGGCTCATTTGAGTTTGGCTTCTACCTCTCTGCCCCCACCAGCTTCATAACTTGTTTTTTGAATTACAATGTGCATTCTGATAAGCATACATAAACTTGACTTCTGACTTCATAAAGCCTAGATTACCTTTGCTGGAATCATACAGTGTATACTCTTCTGCTCAATATATAATGTGGCTTCTTTTGCATATCATTAAGTTTGTGGGATTCATCCACACTGTCATGTATAGTTATATATTTTCATTGTTGCACAGTATTCCATCACGTAATTATGGGAATTTATATATTTGCTCTTCTGTTGTTAGGCCTTGTTTTTGCTTAGGTTTCCAGAGCTTTCGTACTTTAAAATTCCTGTACTTCATCCCCTCCCCCTAATCAAAATAGGAAATGGGGAAAAAAATCTCATCTGTTAGTGCTGGTATGCTTAGTTTATTGTTTAGGAAAAAGATCACTAGACTTGGCTTTAGTACTGGCTTTGCAACACAAATAGCTAGATATTGGGCAAGTCAGTACACCTCTTAGCCTCTGTTACCGCATCTGGAAAAAGGTATAATGTCTGCTTTTTTTAATATAGGTGTTTGTTAAGGATCAAAACAAGTAATGCATGAGAAACTAGGCAGCGTCTGTGTAAGCATATGAAGATACAAATGCCAGGGTTGGTATTGGTTGTGAATTTGTTATCTCAGTGGGGCATATGTGCTTTTAGCTTTTCATTTCTGATAGTGGAATAAAAAGTTTTAGGAATATATAGATGTTATCATTGTATTTTAAGTAGGAGTTCTTACATAATTAGCAATATTAACTGTTTACAGTATTAACTTTGAATATTTACTGCCTGAGGGTAAAATAAAATTATCTGTATATGTTTAGGCTCGACTATTTGATGAACCTCAGCTTGCTAGCCTTTGTCTGGACACAATAGACAAAAGTACGATGGATGCAATAAGTGCAGAAGGCTTTACCGATATTGACATAGGTAAGTTCACTGTGCATTTAAGTTTTACCTGTAAGTACAGTAACTCCTTACCTTGTTGGTGGATGAGTTGTTTTCAAATTAGTGGTTTTTCCAAGTGATCTAAGTCTGCCTCTTCAAGAGTTTTGCTTTCTTTATTTTGGTGAACTATTCCTAAAAGTCTTAACTACCTTATTGCCTTTTAAATGATGTCAAATCAAATCAATATTTACTGACCACTCACCATGTATATAACATTATCCTAGAGTCTTAAAAGAAATGCAAAGGGTGAGATGTGATTTTTCTTAGGGAAACTCTTCTAATTGGAGAATCAAGAAACAAATATGTGAAAATTAAGATTTAAGACATTAGTAGAAGAGTTGGCATAGGACAAAATATGAGTTTTGCCTTTTCTGAACTAGAATGTAGAAATAATTACTGTGTAAATCCACAGCATGAGGAGGTTACTTCCAGTTAAAATAGCGGTAGAGGAAGTTCTGATAGTGAATATTTGGATAACAGAGAGGGGGAGAGCGTTAGAGGCAAGTGGACGGCACAGAGCAGGGAAGGGAATGCAAGGAGGTGAAGCCAGGCCGTGGAGGACGACCTGCCGGCAGGCCGAGGACTCTGAATTGTGTCTTGGAGGAGAGTGTCTTGTGGCTTTAAAAATTACCTTCATTGTGTTGAACCCAAAATATATATCTTCAACCTTGTCGTCTTCTGGGCACCAAATTTATATACCCAGCTATTTACCTGACATCTTCACTTGGAGATTTTATAAGCAGTTCAAACGGCACCGCTGAAAGAGACCTGTCGACTCCCTGCTGCTACCAGCCAACTCTTCTGCTGCTTTCCTTTTTTTCCCACCCTTAGTGGCACCACCATGCACCTGATGACTCATCCCAGAAACCTGGGAGTTATTCTTGATGATTCTCGGTTTTTCATGCACTGTGTGCATTTTATCAGCGAGTGCTCTCAGCTCTTCTCTCAAAATGTATCCTGAATCTGAGCATTCCTTAATATCCATGCTACCACCTCATCCCAGCCACCGCTCTCTTGTGCCTGGATCACCTCTGCAGCTTCCTGTTGTCTGCCTGCTTCCACCCACTCTTGCATTCATGCAGTCCATTCTTGACACAGCAGCAAAGTTAAATCACAAATCAGATTGTATCACTTCCTTGCTTTCAGTGTGATCCCAGTGCAGTTAGAATAAAATTCAAACTCCTTACAAAGCTTACAAAACCCTAATGATCAGGCCTTGTATCAGTCAGTAGGCTGGGCTTGGCTGTGGTAACAGACCCAGAAATGCATGTTCAACACATTTGCACAAATAAACCCAAATTGCATACTGGCTTAGACACAATCGAAGTTTATTTCACAACCACCTAACAGTCCAAGGCAGTTTCTTGGCCCGTGAGGAGCTTTTTCTGTCTTGTGGCTCTGCCATTCCCTAGCGTGTAGTTATTATTTGATTTTGCTGGCAGACAGGAAAACTCATGGCTAAGAAAAACATCTTAAAAGCTGTGGCCTTGAAATGGCACCCTCTTATTTCATGGTACAGAATTCAGTCACCAGATCCCATCTAAATTCAGGGCTGGTTAGGAGCTGCCCAGTACTCACATCCCAGGAGGAAGAGAAAACAGATTTTTTTTGTAAACAGCTGGTAGTCACCACCTACTTCTGTCTACGTCTGACCTTGTCTCCTACCATTCTCCCCCTTATTCACTATGTTCCATGTCCATTGGCCTGGTAATTTCTGTTTGAAGCCTTTGTATTTTCTATCCTTCTGATTAGAATCATTTCCCTCTGAGTCTTTGTATGGCTTCCTCCTTTTAATCATTCAGATCTTGGGTTAAATGACACCTGAGACAGGCCACCTCAAGCCTACTTAAAGTAGATACCACGTTCTCATAAGCAAATCCCTTTTCTGTTTCTCTGATTTATTTTTATCATAATACTTACCGTTATCTGAAATTCTTACCAAAGGTATTTGTGCATTTAAGTATGTGCTGATCGTCTGCCTTCCCCTTCTAGATCGCAGGCTCCTGAAGGTAGGGACTCTGTCCTGCTTTCCGCTGTATTTCTAGCACTGAAAACAGTAGAACGTAGCACGTGTTCAGTTGCTATTTGTTGGCCAGCTGGACTGGCTGGCTGTGTCCTGAATGTTGCCTTTCTGTCCCACCTTGGCTAGTTCTTCCTCAGTCTTACTGTCTTGTCTCCGATTATACCTCTGTAGTGACTCCTTTCTTCAGAACTGACACCCCACCCTCTCCCATGACATTTACCGTGTTCCTGTTTCAGTAACGTTCCATCTGTAGTTTCCTGTCCTCAGGCACCTCGGGAAGGGTCATGCTCCCCTCGCATCACCCCGTGGGCGGGACTAGTTCAGGTTCCTCCTCAGCACCTGCACGTCGTGTGCTGTAGCATTTCCGTTGAGTTACTGGACGTTTGAGGGCCTGAGCACTGCCCGCGTTGTTTGGTTCTAATTTCCTTCCCTTTGAGGGGCTGTCAGGTGCTCCGCGTGTGCTTCAGTCTGCTGCTCTTACTTGAAATAATGCCGCCTGCTTCTGGGGACTTCCTCCTGGAGTCGCCGTGTAAATGGCTCCTACGTGAGGCATGCTGGTGGAGCCTGGGAATCTTGAAGTCGATGCTTTGCCCAGGGTGACTACCCCGTGAATATTTGTCACTTCGATTTGACTCATAGCCGCTTATGTTGAGATCCAGTGGTGTGTTATGTTTACAAGACAGGACTTAGGTGTTTGATGTCTTTATTAGTCTCTTGGCCGGAACTTCTGACCGTCTGCCGGTAGAAGACCTGAGTGTTTCCACCATCGTCTAGTTTGCTTCAGATGTACTCGCTAAAAATGGAATGCAGGAGAAGTCTGGGAGCTGAGAGGAAGGAGTGCCTGGCTCTGGGAGGTTTTTTTTAATGGCTTTTTAGATTGTGGAGTTGCTTTTTTATATCTGGCATTTGTACAGGTGTTCTAGAGGGGTGTGCTCACCATTTTCCAAGTAGAGAGATACTGTTTCTATCTACATTGATAGAACAAAATGAATTTACATTATGCCATGGGCAGTATAATGTGCTTTTTGGTGGGTCCTATTTTAAGGGTTTTTTTGTATTTACCTTTAGTGAAGTTATTAGCATACAAGGTAGAGAAATGTGGGTCGAAAGGCGTTCATTTTTCTTTCAGTGATTAAATATTATGGCCATTGTATATTCCTAATTCTGCAAGAATCAAGGCATATCAATTGATATTTATTTGCTATGAAAAAGCTTCATGCAGCCCTGGCCCATACTCCACTGCTAGGTACAAGAGAAGCTTGATTTTCCTTTTTTAATCTGTTCATTTTTAACATAGTGCTGAGCTCCTGCTGTGATCTGGGGGCTTGATGTCTTTGCCGGGATGATAGCTGTGTTTGATATTAAACAAATATTTGATTCTAAAATGAATATGTAGACCATTGCAGAATAGAATTTTTTAAATGTAGGTCTATAGTTTTAGGTGTCCAACCTGTTTTTATTGAGATTCAAAAACAATATAAGCAGGTTTGTCAGTATTGTTTTGTTGAAGAGCAAAATATTCCTAATTTGATTTGTTTTTGTATTTACCTGCAGACACACTCTGCGCAGTTCTAGAAAGGGACACACTTAGTATTAGAGAAAGTCGACTTTTCGGAGCTGTCGTACGATGGGCAGAAGCGGAATGTCAAAGGCAACAATTGCCCGTGACCTTTGGAAACAAGCAGAAAGTCCTGGGGAAAGCGCTGTCCTTGATCCGCTTCCCACTGATGACCATTGAGGAGTTCGCAGCAGGTAGGGCGGAAACGCGATCAAAATCTTCTTGAAACTTTTTATGGGCAGCCAGTCAGTCCCTGTGTGCGAGAGAGGAAGCAGCTGGTGATCAAGTACAATTCACCCTTCTGGTCACATGATGTGTGTGTGCATGTGAGTGTGTGTGTGTGTGTGTGTGTTCTAATAGCCCTTCAAGATAATATTATAAGTTGCACATTTTTAAATTGATGCAAGTATTTTAACATATTTTATATATTATCAATATATACAGAGTGTATTTTATGGGTAAGAGAACAGGACCTGAGAGTTTTCAGCGCCTTGCCCAGGGTTAAGTGCTTTATGACGACTGCGGTTTCCGTCTAACTCTGGTCTCTCACCAGCTCCCTTCTGCTCGGGTCCTTGGTCTCATAGTCTCGTCTTGTGCATAACTTAGAAATTGGCAAAGACAGAAATTGTGCACAAAATGTTGGCTATATTTCTCTGTTATTCCTTCCCTTTCTGCAGGATTATTGGCTGGCTGCCTTGGTGCTTTGAACTCCGGTTTTTGCCTCCTCAACCCAGTCAGGACCAGTACAGTTTTTAGGTGCCAGTTTCTGTTTGGCATTCATGCCCTGTGAAGCAAATCGCAAATACCCCACGTGGTAACAGGTGCAGGGCTCTGTCCAGTGCGTTTCCCTTCAGGAGCACTGGCCGCCCCAGTTCTTTGCTCCCTGGAAATGGCTGTTTCATGCGTCTTAGCCATAGCTGTCCTCTGACGCAGGCTGGTCCGTCCTGCAGACTTCTTAGCATTCTGAGGTAGCCAAGTAATGTTTCTTCTCTTGCAGTTAGGCATATTCTCTCCGCATGTTTTCTTTATATTTAAAAAAAAGTTTTAGTGGAGAGTTTCCTATATTTTTTCTTATTTTGCTATTGAGTGTGTTTTTTTGTGCTTTTTTTTTAACTAAAGATTTGGAAGTTATAAATTTTGTATTTACTTGCCCCCCTCAATTTTTCTAATTCTTTATTTTATAGTAAAACAATATTTATTGACTTCCCTATTTAAGACAAAAGTGTTAGCATCGTATATTTTTTTTAATCAATGTTGGATTGGTTTTAGTGCTCACTGCCAGTTCTTTTGTGACCACCTTGAATTCTTACTTTGATTCTCCCGCTCTGTTAACTGGAGTACATCTCTGCTTTTCTTTAGATGGGTACATAGTACATATCTGAGAATGTTCTCTGATCTGAACACTGCTTTTCAACTAAGGAAATTTTATTATAGTCTTGAATTATTGCATCATCCTATATCTTATTGTTAGTTCTTCAGGAACGCTAATGTTTAAAAATCAGGAGTTTTATATTAAATATGAATTTGTAGTTTCCTGAACCAAATTTCTAGTTTATTAATTATTTTTTGCAGTTTTTAATTTTTCATTTAGTTTTGTGTTCTCTTATTTAGATTGTTTTTACCAGCCTTGCAAAGGATCTTCTGATCTTTAATGAGGACAAGCATTTATTCCTCAATAAATTTGGGCTGTTTGGAATTTTCCTGTTAGAAATAGTGAATGGGAAACTATAACACGTGATATCCTGCTTCCACAGCCCTTCCAGCTTTAGCCCCTGCCCTCTGCTCACGTATAAACCCCAGAGTGAAAGCATATTCCGTCTACTGCCACCTCTAAACATGTCTTCCATGGCTGGGATGATAACTCAGACAGTTCCCAGGTGGGGAACAGCGAGGTCACAGGAGCTCTGGCTGCCATTGTAAGCATTTCCCCACCGCAGGAAGGGACTCTCCTCTTCCCGGGGAGCGGCCTGTGGTGCTGAGATGGGCGAGTGGATGGAAAACTTCGGACACCTTTCTGTGGTCTCAGGCTCTCATCTGAGCTTTGATTCACTCACGGTTTTAACGCTTGCATTTTATTAGGTTAACCTCGGGTGGATTTGGAAAAACCTTAAAATTAATTACATTCTAAAATCGTATATGCTAAACTCTTTTTACCTCATTGTTACTTTACATCTTCCAGATTTGAATTCACATTATTATGCAGAGTATTACAAAGTTATACTCTAGTTGCTTTTATTGAGGTTTATATTTGTATTTCTGCAGGTCCTGCTCAGTCTGGGATTTTGTCAGATCGTGAAGTGGTGAATCTCTTTCTTCATTTTACTGTCAATCCTAAACCCCGAGTTGAATACATCGATCGGCCAAGGTGCTGCCTCCGAGGAAAGGAATGCTGCATCAACCGATTCCAGCAGGTGGAGAGCCGCTGGGGTTACAGTGGAACGAGTGACCGGATCAGGTATCTGTCATGCCGTGGCCTCGGGCGTGGGCTGGGCCGGCAGTTAGCATCTGCCTTTTGTCCTCTTATGGTGAGAGATAATTAACCAACAGTTTATTTCATACTTTGTTTAGTACATTTCTGACTTAAATACCAGAGTCAGGAAGTCAGCGAAGCATACTGGTCTCCTCGCTGCATTAGGAATGAGAGGGTCTCTGAGGAAACACGTAGGGGAAGCAGATGCTGGGCTGGGCCTTCTGTTGCATGGATTCTGTTTGGATTGCCACGCTGGGAGCTGAGGTCTGGGCCTTCCTCGATCAGACTGTTCTTACGGCCTTAGGGCTACAGTTGATTACATTTTCTCTTACTTTGTTTAGTGTGAGTTTTTCCTTTTCATAGACCTTGCATGGAAAATATCTCAGTGTACATTAATAAAAGCTTTGAATGGGAAAAAAATTAAAAATCTTAAAAGACACTTGCTTATAACCCTGTTAGGAATTTATCTTTGTTCTATTGTGTTTCTTTAGGTTGAATGTCAAGATAGAGTAAGGACCAGTTTTTGAAAAACGTCCCTTTTGGATTTTTACTTATTAAATAGCATTTCTGTATAAAACTAGAAAGTAATAGCAAGTTTGTTAAAAATAGGACTCTGAGGGGGGAACACTCTTAAAGATACTGGATTAAAATGGAAACTAAAATGCATTTGTGGATTATTTAGTCATCATTCACAGTGAGAACACAGTAGATGAAAGCATATAAAGGATGAAGTGGTCAGGGTGTTATACAAACACAGTCATAATGAACTACTTTTACTAAATACATTAGAATAGAAATAAATGATTTAAGCATTTAGCCCAAGTAGCTAGAGAATAGATAGCAAAAAAAGAAAAAAGAAAAAAAAGAAAAAGAACAAAGAAATAGGTAAATATAGAAATTAATGAATTAAAAATAGTACAGCTGAGAAATCATAAGCCATAAGCTGGCTCCTGAAAAAGAGCATAAAATAAATAAACCTACAGGAAGACATACATTAGAAATAATGGGAATGTATTCATATTCTGAGGAGATTTATACTTTAATTCTGGGTTTACTCTGTGCTAATAAATTGAACATCTTGGTGGAATGGATCATTTTATAGGCAAATATAAATTATCAAATTGACTGAAGAAGAAAGCCTGAATAGACCCATTACCATGGAAGGAATTAAAAGTTATCAAAGAACTGTCCCTTCACAAGGTGGTTTTTACAGATGAGTTTTAGCAAACCTTCAAGGAACAGATCATTTCCTTGAGTATTAAGAGAAGAAAATACTGATCCATTAATTATTGACAAGGCAAAAATTTTTCTAGATCAGTCTCACTTATATAGAAGAGGAAATCCTGTTAAAATATTAGCATATTGAGTGTAGCAGTACCTTAGAAAATAATACTATATGGAGATTGAAAGAATGGCTCAATATTAGGAAATGTATTAATATAATTCACCACATAGCAGATCAGAGAAGAAAACAATCTGTCAGCAGTTGTCAGAAGACTCTAACATTTCACCTTCATCCCAGATGTGACCATTGATAGACTAGGTCTGGAAGAGCACTTCTGTGACGTGATGGACTGTGGAAACCTCAAGATAGGGATGCCTGCTGACCTTGCCGTGTCAGCAGTGTTCGAGCCTCTTTGTAAACACGTGTTTCACTACATGAATTCTGATAGGACACTTGAAACTTGACTGCGCCTCTTTGTTTTGGGAGACTGTCCTAAGCATTGCAGTAAATCTGATGTGGCAGGCCCCCTGCCCCCTGTAGTGCCGCTAAAACTTGATGAAGACAAAAGCCTTCTGTGGCTTTTGATAGCAACTTCCGAATCAGTAAAAATGTATTAGAACCAAGAAGAGAATAGTGACCACTTATAAAATGTATGTGAAAAACCAGTGATGCTCTATAGGTCATCAAAATTCAGTTAGATGGATGGTTGTGATGGTTCACAACTAGTGGATATACCTAACGCCTCTGAACCAGACCGATCAAATGGTTAAGGTGGTACACTTTGTTATGTATTTGGGCACATAATAGTTTTTAAAAATGTTTAAATTTTCAGTTGTAATATTGAGTAAAAACAAATCTTATTTACAATAGCAACAAATTAACATAAAAGAATAGTATTAAATCCCACAAGAGATGCACAGTTTAGCACCTTCATGAAGAGCTAGGGATCTTCAACTGGAATCGGAAAGTGTCCTTCTAACCCCTTGTAACTTAGGCGGTTCCTTTCAGATGTCACATGTTTTTGGTAGGGCGGAGTACCATGGCAAAACTGTTTTAAAGTTAACTGGGAACAGTGAATGTTTCTTTTTCAAAATGAGTGGTGTGGCAAACATGGTAAGTGTTGTAAAACTGTGATAACTTAGTGTCATATGGAAGATACACAGAGTTCAGAGACCAGCGACCAGAGACCAGTGAGCATTTAGAATGTGAGGGGAGGATTGACCACTGGGAAAGTAAAGTCAGATCCTTACCGATCCCATCTACCAATATTTGTGTAAATTAAAATGTTAACATTAAAAAAATGAAGCCACGAAAATGTTGGAACAAGTGAATGTTTATTATGAGGATGGCATAGTTCTCTTTACACTTGACTTCAAATAATTTAAAATGTTTATGCCCAAAACCATCATGAGGTTAAAAGGTAAATGACAAACAGTATTTTGTAATGGATATTACTGACAAAGCATAAATTACTATATACCATGATCTTTCGGTTCCACATGAAAAAGACACTCAGCAGAGAAAATCGAGTAGCTAGTAAGCATATGACCAAACATATCAACTTATTAGTAATGCAAGAACTGTAAGTAGATTTGTTGGTTGTTCAGAGTAAGGTAGAAATGATCTTCATTTCTTGTGGAGTTATGTAAAGTGTTCTAATCTTACCAGAAAGCAATTTGTAATTTTATCTAAAGCCTTAAGAATATGCCCTTCATTTTCCCCAGCAATTCTACTTCCAGGAATTTCTTCTAAGGAAATAATTAAGGCTCTGCAAAGGGACTTAGCTGTAGGATCGTTGACCATGGCATTGTTCTATAATAACAAAAACCACAGATGGCCTAGATTATTTCAAAAGTAGTGTTTGTTACATATAATGCATCAGTAATAATCTTTTACCTTTTTACATAAGAAGTTTCAAAAATATGTATTGCGACACAATTTTAAAAATAACACACATGTTCATAGAAAAAAAAAAGTGTTTTCCTGTTGTTAAAAAAGAGAACTAAACGTCTGAGAAAGAAATGCACCAAAGAGTAAATGGGTGATGTCTCTGGATGGTGGATTTAGAGACGCCCTAAATTCTTACTCTTGTTTGTTAAAATAAGAAAACGATATTATAAATAATACATAAAAATTTGTAAGGTGGTACTCATGGAGTTTAACGTAGTGGTTAAGAACGTGGGCTTTTGATACAAGCAGACCTGGAATTGTGTCCCAGTTGAGGCAAGCTAAAATTCCTTTAAATCTCAGTTGATTCAACTATAAAAAATGATACTCTGTTATTTAGTTTATAGAACTGTTATGGTGTTAAAGGAAATAATTCATATGAATAACTGAATCAGCTCAGTGCTCAGCACAGGAAGTACCCTGAAGGGGTGGTTGTAACTATTGCTACCATACACCTGTGTTTTGGGGCCTGTCCCTAGCCCTCCACCACAGTCCTGTTAGAGCAGCTTGCTTCCTTCACAGCTCTGATCACAATTCATGCAGATTTGTTCCTTTATTTGTTTATTATCAGTGTCCTCTGTTAGGCAGGGAACAGTAGGGGAGAGAGTCTGCCTTGTTGACCATTATGTCCCCAGTGCCAGGCCGACTACCTCAGGCTGACAGGCTCTCGGTAAGTGCTTATTGAGGTTCGTTGAGCTCATGATCTGTCAGAGCTTGGGACGCTGGCCTGTTGGCTGAAACGTTTGTGCTCATGAAGGACACGTGCAGATGTATTTGGACAAAAATCATCTTTCCAACAACAGTGGGTGTTAAGTTCCTTTGACTCAAGAACGTATAGTACAGAGAACAGGTGCAACCTCAGTTTCTGTTACGTTAAAATTTACTCTGGAAAGAGCTCTTTTTGGTCAGCAGATGGCATTTCCCAGGATATCTAATTTGTAATAGTTTTCCTTTTTATGAGCAAAATTAGGTGTTTTCAGTAACACTTAAAAAAATGTATAAGCCTTGCGAATGTGAATGCTCAATAAATTATGTATGTTTGACTTTGAATTTGACTTCATGCTTTCAGGTTCACAGTTAATAGAAGAATCTCTATCGTCGGATTTGGTTTATATGGATCTATTCATGGCCCCACGGATTATCAAGTGAATATACAGGTACACGTTTCCCCCACTATATATCATCTTGAAATAAAACAAACCTGTAATTATATAATTAGGTATTTTAACAGTATCCAAGTTTCAGCATAATTATCAAAGGAATCAGAAAGTCTCCTAGTAGTATTTTTAGCTTAGAGATTTGTGTTTCACAATTGATCTAAAAAATTGGGTTTCAGAAGATTGGGGTTCTGGGATCCTTCACAGAAGCATTAAATACAAAGAGCTCTTCTCCCTTCAGGAAAGCCCTCCCTCAGTCCTTGTGCTGTGCAGTGACTGTCTTAAAACAGCCACTTGCTTTTCTTAGTACTTTGAATTCTGTTGTTTTAAGCTTGTTTCTTACCACTGCAGTGAACACCCTCTGGTGTCTGACCATCTGACCTTCTGAGTGTGCCCTGCCTTAGTCACCCCTAAGCTCTGCGAGGTGTGGCACTGCTGCCCACCCTGGAAGGAGGTCAAACCCCTCTCTTCCCTCTGTCAGCCAGGGCTCCCCCCACTCGACCGCACAACCAGTTAGTAAAATTGGTTTTGAAACATCTACATTGTACTTTTATTTACAGACTATACATAGGCAATACCGTTATTTCCATATTACACAAAAATGAAAACACAACAAATAGAAATGAGAAAAGGCAGTAAACAATGTTTCAAACTTGTTTATCAGCAGAAAATACTGCTCTCTCTAAAATGTTAATACACTATTTTTAGTAGTAAAAACTTTGGTGAACTTTGTGATCAGACTGCTTCATTAGTTTTCAAAATATACAGCAAATCTAAGATCTGGTTCTGTGACAGTAAAGACACCTCACAGAGAATTGCATTGTTTCCTGTGCTAATGAAATCTTGCTTATTTTCTAGTCATGTCTGCTAAGGTTTATAGGAAAATGCAGATGATAAATTTATATCACTGATGTCAATTTTTCGCTCTAACAAACCAAGTATAAAGTTACATTTTTAGTATTTTAAACTGATAGGTTCAAACCCCACTGAAAGATTTTAAAGCAGATTACAAATTTTTGTTTGTTTTTTTAAGTGCAGAAAAGCCACAGCAAATCTATGAGGGGCGTAAAAGATTTTCATGATCACTCCCCATTTAATTTTACTTGCTTTGTAAATTTGTTACGGTCTTATCCAGTAGGACCCATGAAGCCACTTGGGCAGTCTGGATAATGTGCAGACCTGGGAAGGAGTGAGGCCCCACTGATAGCTTCTTCAGTTGGGGAACCCACTCTTCCTTCAGTGTCCCTCATATGTTACCAAAGGCACCAGCCTCCTTGCCGACAGAAGAAGGGTGTCAGGTATAAGTATATTAAAATGATAAAATATAAATATTCTGAGTAAAACGAAAAAAAATAGGACTTTTTATTTCTTGCCCCAGTGGCTCAGCTCAAGCACCATCCAAATGTACTACAGATACAGACCTGCCTGGGTTTGAAGCTGAGCCCCCTCATCTGCAAGGTGTGACTGGGTCTGTCCTGTAGCCTCTCTAAGCCTCAGTTTCTTCATCTACTAGAGTAGTGGTACCTTATAGTCTTGTGATGGCCGATTGAGATGATGTATGTAAAGTGTTGGGAACATAGTTGCTATTGTTGTTGAAATTTTACAATTTGATGCTTTACAGTAGCCTTAGAAAGAAGGCCAAGCAAGTTTCCCCTGCCCCCGGCCAAATTAAAAGATAAAACAGGCTCAGGGAAGTGAAGTGGTTTGCTGTAGATCACACTGCCACAACCTAATCCTGTGTCTGACTACCTCATTCTGGGGCTCCGTGTATTAACATTTTACTTCTTTATTGAACCGTGGCAGACATACAGAAAAATGCACATGTGTATAAGTCGTACATATGGCTCACTTTTTATAAACTGAGCACACCTGTGTAACCAGCAGCCAGATCAAGAATGGGATATCATGGCACCCCAGGAGTCCCCTCACAATCTTCCAGTCACCGTCCCTTCAGAGGTGACAGTGCACTGACTTTACAGCATACATTGGTTTGGCTTGGTTTACTGTGACTGTTTTTATCTAATGTGTGCAGAAAGGCAGGGTTGTGACCCTCGGCCTTTGAAAACACAGAATTTTCTCATTTTGAATATCCACGTATCTGAATACTGCATTTAAGGTCATTTTAATTTCAGTAAATAACATTTAAACTTAGGAAATGCTACGGGAGTTTCCTACCAACGAGACATAGGCTAGCAAGGAATGAAAGGCTAATTTCTCTCAGGCATCTAAAATCCACACATTCTTAAAAAAAAAAAAAAAAAAACCCTCTTTCTAGCCATAAGGTATTTTATAGATGCTTCTCCTGCAGCCAAGCCCTAGTTTCCGGCATCCTCACCCTTACTGCGGTCAGTGATAAATATCTAAAGCGTCTTTGGTGGTTAGAGATATGTAGGGGAAAACTACAACACAGAGACATGGTAGTCTATTCTGTTCTTCCTGAGGGCTCTATATTCTTTTCTATGAAATGTTTCCATTGGTGTAACTTAAATGTAACTTCTCTGTTAAAAATTACAGATCATCGAATATGAAAAAAAGCAAACCCTGGGACAGAACGATACTGGATTCAGTTGTGACGGGACTGCGAACACATTCAGGGTCATGTTCAAAGAACCCATAGAGATCCTGCCCAGTGTGTGCTACACAGCATGTGCGACACTCAAGGTGAGAGTCCCCGGCGTGCTCCAGATGGTAGACCCATGGCTGTGGTTTCCTCTTGCATGTTTGCAGGAGAAGCTGAGCGTCACCGACAGTACAGCCTTTTAGGAAGAAGGGAAGGGAAGAGCTTGGGATAAGAAGTGCCTCTCAGCACAGCTCTGCTGTGCAAGAAGCGGTCTTCATAAAAAGTAGCCCTTTGAGAGAATGAATGTTTGACAGAAGATGAAATAAAATTATTATTTTCTTGGGACCATATCACTGTTCTCTAGTAACTCAGCTCTGTATTCAGTATTTTCAATCATTAATTAGCCTTGTAGCAAGGACATCATTTTTATTAAATGACTTGGTATACAATTTTATAACAAGAGCTATATTGAAACATGAATAGAATTAAAATATCACCTTAAATTGAGTGTTTATTAGAGGAAACGTACTAACGAGCCTTTTGTTCTCATTTAGGGGCCAGATTCCCATTATGGCACGAAAGGATTGAAGAAAGTAGTGCATGAAACACCCGCTGCAAGCAAGACAGCTTTTTTCTTTTTCAGTTCCCCTGGCAATAATAATGGCACTTCAATAGAAGATGGACAGATACCAGAAATCATATTTTACACATAATTGAGCATTGTAATACCTCTTGGCTAAATAGTACCATACAGTCTAGTTTCAAAAGCATAAAAAACTGGCCACAAAAAAGAGTGTGCGTGTTATGAATATTTATAATTTTAAGTTAGGAAACATTTTAGTTTCTTGGAGGAAATAGGTAAATAAATGGTTTAAACCGCTGCATGATTTAAAGGCAGATTTTCCATTTTCTTAACAACCTTAGAGGGAAAGATTATCCGGGTTTAATAGTTTAACAACAAAAAAAAGCAGCTATTTCAGCTTTATCTTGTATAATTTCGTAGATAGCTGACTCATGATCTTTCAACAGTTTTATTATTGAAAGAATTTTGTTTTATTTAGCTAGTTTTGTTTTTAACGATTTCGAAGGTTAAATGAGATGGGCATTTGGCTTAACTATTTTGAAGGTTACAGGAGATAAGATGGGTCAGTATTCTATTAACTCAAATAACTAATTTCAGACAATTAAGAAAACTGACATATTTGGAGTTTTGAAGTATCTGACTGTTAGCATTTGAAATATTGCTAGAAATAGGCCTAATAAATGTCCAAGAAAATTTTCAATGCATTTATAGCAAAGGATATTTTGTAATAGTATAGTAATGTGTTACATAGTACAGTTTTAAACTACAAATAGAATTAGCACAAATTCACAATAATGTGATATAAAGAAAGGCTCTGAAGGTGTAGTCTAAGACTGGATTCTTTATCACTGACCTGCACCACTATACCTGTCTGGGGGATGCTGCCGGATGCTCCCAAGGTTGAGACAAAGATGGTGGTGGTGGTGACTGGATAAACGGACGTAAATTCAGCATTGTGGCAGTAATTTTACACAGCAAGAAACGGATAAAAGTCTAACATTTCTAACAAACTAATTTGAAATTTTAAGTGTCCAACAGAATCAGTCCTGCTGAAGTGACGCCATGCTTTCTATCACCTGTGCAATTCTATCCAAGACGTAAAATAGGGTTAATATTGTCGACCTCACTAATGTCACAGGTACAGCTGTATTAGGAGGGGGATAGGAAGTATATCTGGCAGAATGACATTTACATGCTTTTTTATTATAAAGTAAAATTTTTACATCAATATTTTTTGAAAGTGATTATCTTATAAAAACTTACGTGTAATTAAGCTTAAGGTGTACAAATAGTTGAGGAAGATGGTTTTTAAAAAATCACAATTCTTAAACAGAATTTTTTTCTAAATAATTAGGCTATAAAATTTTTTCATCTAAAGTATTTCATTTTCTGTTTATAAGAAGGTAGTGAAGTATGTTGGTGGCAGAGGTCTCTTGGAATTGCTGAAGAAAAGGGAAATTTTTTTATCCCCGGTACCATGACCTTAGGGGTCTAAACCTCACTTAACTGGAATCTCTGTAAGATGTATGGTTTTGGTAACTAAAGATTAGTCAGCTACTACACTTTGTAGTAGCCATTATGGAAAATACTTCTGCCTTGAAAAGGATGGTATGCTAGAGATCAGTTAATGTTTTTTGACGTTTGAGGCATTTCAGATGCTTGCAGTATGTTGCACTGAACAATGATTGTAACCGAAGGCAGCCGGAAGGAGGCACACGAAACGGAACTCTCTTTACTGATCTAGGACATCTCCTGGAATTTTTTAAAAAATAAATATCTATAATCCTTTTATTTTTTTTTGTCATTTGTCTTTTTCTTCTAAACGTCGAGTGTGAGATGCCATTTTGGAACAAGGGTTCTTTCTAGTTAATTGAGGTGTAAGTTTTTAATTTAAGAAAACACAAACTAATGCCTCGCTGCTGCTGTGAAATAGAGCAAGTCACAGGAGCGACGGCAATCACAACGGTGGCCATCTGTTTCTTGATCAGGTTTTTGTGGTCTCGAGTTTTTCTCCTCTCTTCTGATCCCAGGAGGTGGCAGAAGGAAGACTACGAGGTATTGACTCTGTTGCAGCGTGACGACCACCTCCCTGTGGAGAAGTGGGAGTGACTGCCGTGTACCTGGCTCTGCGCTCGGGACCTCACACGCGTGTCATGTTTCTCACAGCATCACGGTGAGGTGAGCACTGTTGAACCCGTGGCACAGGCAGAGAAATTCAAGGTTAAGATGTCAGTAAGTGGCGAGAGGCAGAATTTAAACCCAAGCTACAGAGTCGGGAAAAACTTTTTTTTGCTGGATTCCAAAGTAGCATGTTACCATTTTCAACTTTTGCAATCGGAGCCCAGAAGATGCCTGGCTAACCTGGCTAATTTATATTTACTATATAATATAAATGTTCTACTTTTTAAAAGTACGGTTATTCAAGTATCTTCCCAACAAACTGAGCTTTCTTTTAGTTTCACATATGTAGTAACTTAGAGAAAAAAATTTTTTACCTGGGAATGGACAAGCTTGTAGGGCCTTAGAGCCAGGTCTTCAAATGCTGTATGTTAAATGCAATACATCTAAAATTTATTGTTCCACTTCCCTTTCTAGTCCCATCTCCTTCAAACCACTTTCTGCTTCCCTGTTAGTGTCTTCTGGATTCAGAGCCTGGGATTTGTCCCTTGACTTTGACAGATGCATTCCTTCATAAGAGGGGATGGTGCCAGGCACCTCTTCCCTTTCTTTTATCTTCACCCATCTAGTGAGTGAACTGCTAGATACCATTAATAATTCACGATGGCAGGAGCCCCTTATTTCCATCATAATTTTCAGAGCTGGATGAATCCATTTGTCTACCTTAGCTTCCTGGCTACTGAGTCCAATGGTTTAAAATGATAATGTACAGATAAATTGGAGCCAGGATGATTTCAGGGTCTCTAAGTTCAACTAGACACAGGGGCAGCCAGGTGAGAGTTTCAATAAGTCAGGTCTTTGCTCTTCTCCTGAGTATTTAAATCTGCCCACTTTTGCCACCTTCAACACCTTGCCTCCCTTAAATGAAAGGAAGTCCGGCCACTCCCACCAAACCTGTAAATACACCTACAAGTGCACCTAGGCGGTCCCATTGCTTATGAAGGATAGGGGGATCCCCAGCGCCTGGCACGAGGTAGGTGCTCCATCGATGGCGCGAGGCTCTGCATCCACGCTGAGCTCTGCCCACATCTGCAGGGTGGCTGCAGGAGCTAGAGGACACCTGGCGCTCTGCACGCCTAGTCCTTCCCATCGGGGGAGGAGCCCAGCTCCCCATCTCTCTCTGTCCAGGATGAGGGGCCGGCACGGGGTCTTGCTCCCGCCGGCCAGTAGGTGTCGCTCTCGGAGCGGAGCCGAGGTGCAGGCTGCGGGGCCACTTCCGCCGCCGCGTGCGCAGGCGCAGAAGGCGTTTCCGGCGCCGGCCGTTTGCCCCGCCGCCTCCCCGGCGGGAATGCTGGGGCTCGGCTGCAGGTTGAGGCCGCTCGGGGTGGGACGTGGTGCTCGGGCCTCAGCCCGGCTCTCTGCTGGCACCAAAATGCCAAAAAAGGCTGGTGCGACGGCCAAGGTCAGTGGCAAGTCTGTGGCAGCGGGGGGCGGGGGGTGCCCCCACTCGGGTTGCTCCCTGGGCTGCGTCTGCTGACCTCTCTGGTCTCGTCCCCCGCACCCTTGGGCGGGTACGTGTCCCGCAGCGTTTTCGTCCTGTGCCGTCGCGAGGGGCTCGGTTCTGCGCTCGCCCTCCCTCGAATCTGCAGTCACACCCCTTCTGTTCAGACCACGCCACTCCCACTGTGCGGGCCTCACGCCTACCGGCCTCTGAGACGCTGCGAGCTCACTGCCTCCTGCCGGCAGGTTCCAGGCCGCACTGCTCTCGTGGGCGCTGTCACAGCGTGCGAGAATAGTGTGTGTTCTTTCTCCCTGGCTCCAGTCCCGCTCCATGAGGGCCAGGACCATGTGTCCTTACTTTTACGGATCCTTTGCCTCCAAGGCTGCCCCGGTCCGTAGTTCATGTTTACGGAATGGAAAGTTTTAGTACAGCTTATGTCACATAGTGGGCCTTTAACTATTGCTGCTGTTACCTTACAGACTTACCTGTCCCTGGTGTTAGTCATTCTAAACATTTATTAGCTCGTGCCACATGAGATGCAAAGATGAGCAAGTGGCCTCTGCCCCTGCAGGATGGGAAATACGAAGCAGAGGGTAGGACACAGCAAGAAGGTGTGGAAGCCAGAATCAGGTCTTTTAAGGCAGGAAAAAAACGTTCTGTGGGGTTGATGAGAAGGCTTCATGGAAGAACTGATTTGTGAAAGGGAGTAATGAAAGGATCAAATGTGTGGGAAAATTTTTTTGTAACGTGTAAAGTTGTAGTGTGGTTGTTGTTGTCGTTTTAGGGTAAAAGCCAGAGCAAGGAGCCAGAGAGACCACTTCCTCCCTTAGGTCCTGTGGCAGTTGATCCTAAAGGTTGTGTCACCATAGCCATCCATGCCAAACCTGGTTCTAAACAAAATGCTATAACAGGTATATCTGGACATTGGGGTGGGAGTCATGTATGAATCAGGTGTCCCCTCCATCGTCCCTTGGTTAGATGAAGGTGTATCTTAATAGTCAAGTGTATTTTTCCCATCTGCGGTACAAGTTTTTCCATTTTTAAGTTCTAGATTCTATGTAAATGTATAAAATTAGTGTTTGAAAGTGAATGTATGATGTTGAATGTTAATGTTAATACACAAGATTAACATTAAAATCCATTGTATATTTACCTTTTTAAAAAAATATGGCATTTTAGAAAGGACACATATAGACATTTATGTGGTTTAGATTATTGGTCCATCCTATTCTAGAACTAGAGACACTGGGCAGAGAATGAAAGAAAAGACGTTTTCGTGAAGTTTAATGAACATTGGTCCAAGGAGGGAGAGGGAACCTGAGATTTGAGAGCCTCGATCATCAACATCCACATGAACTTGTTTTCAGTCAAAACGATACAAAACATTTCTGGGTCCAGGTCTTTCGTCTGTCAGATGAAGTAGGTGGACAAAGTTAGAGACAAGACTATTGCCTGGCACGAAAAGGTGCCTCAGGAGCCTCTGGAGGGCGTGGGGCAGGCCAGCAGATGTGGTTCCTGATTTAGCCGTGTTCGTCTGTTTTAAATGTTAGGATTTCCTGTGGCTGGTGAATACACAATGCAGTGTGCATGAGTGTGAGTGTGTTGTGAGGATTAAACAAGTTAATATTGTAAAGTCCTTAAAACATGTTTGTGTTAAAATTGGTGTGTTATGTAAAAGTTTATTAAGTAAATATTACATTTTGACAGCTTTAAAGAGGCATTTCACGTAAGAGGTGAATCTAGCCAGTGCTCTCATTTTCCCTGTGAGGAAACCCTGAACCACCCTGCACAGTCCAGTGAGCTGCCCCGTGCGAGCTTACCCCGATGACATTGCTGGTGTACACCCCAGCTCCTGACTTCCTCCCTGGGGCACTTTCTGTCAGATCAGTTGCAGTTTTCAGTGTGTCATCTCGGACAGTGGGGTGGGGTAAATATTCATTGTCTTCTCTGGATTTCTTTTCTGTAATGGTGGAGGCATATGTGGCATGTGTATGTTCCCTTCAGTGTGATTAGTTTAATCGTCCATTTCTGTATCCAGCACTTATTAATTGAAAACCTCCTGTGTGCCAGGCAAATGTAAACTCTTTCAGAATATCCTTACTTTAAGAAAAAGAACTCCTTAAGAATAGATTCCACACTGTTTTCATTCCAGATCTGACAGCTGAGGCTGTAGGTGTAGCGATTGCAGCACCTCCATCGGAAGGAGAGGCTAACGCTGAGCTCTGTCGATACCTCTCCAAGGTCTTAGAGCTCAGGAAGAGCGATGTGGTTTTGGATAAGGTAAGTATCTCTCTCTATATATCACTTTAAACATCTTTGATTACCACACATCAGTTGTTATTTTAAAAACATGGATTTTTTTTCCCCAAATACTTAAAAAAACTAGTTGTTTTTATCTGTCGCTTGCATTGAACAGTTAAAATCTGTGACTTCTATTTGATCTTTTTCACTCCTGCTTATTCAGACCATCCACGCTCTATACTTATATTCCTCAGCTGCCCCATTTTCAATATTTTTTTTTAAGTTGTTTTTAGTAGTTGTGGAATAACTGCACTTGTATCTATGGATGTTTTTTGGGGAGGGAAGAATTTTCAGAAATGTGTAATAGCAAAGAGTATAATAGTTTGTTCTCTATTTTGGAATTATTTTCATACAAAGTGTATGTAAAATTGCAATGTTTGTTTTGGTTATTAAAAAAATAGTTTTCACTTTTAAAGAAAAGAATTATTGGAAATCACAGTATTATATATCTTGTTTCCATATGCTTTAAAACAAAATTAATGTCCAACTTTTATCATTACAGAAATTGATGTCTGAAGGTAAAAACCCTGGAGAGGTGTAAAAATTTGTAGTAAGGTGGAATCTAAGAGGTGGTCTCTGGTTAGACCAGAATGGCTGGGAGAAAGTGATAGCTACGCTGCCAGGATAGCTCAAGAGGACATGGCTATGATGCGTACACCTTAAGTCTCTCTCACAGTGTTAGAGAAAGTTTAGTGTGTTGTCCTGACACCATTTTTTCCTTTTAATCTAGGGTGGTAAATCTCGTGAGAAAGTGGTGAAGCTTTTGGCCTCCACAACTCCAGAAGAGATCTTGGAGAAATTAGAAAAGCAAGTTGAAAAAAAATAAAAGTAAGAAATGAAAACATACATCCTTGAGAAACTTTTGTATTGCTAATGATGTAGAAGCTGTTAAATAGGAAGATATATTTAAGTGCCTCCCTATTCCCTGAGACACAGCAGTAGCGAAGTTAGGCCAGTTAATAACCCTGTGGCCTTAACAATGGCCTCTAGGTGTTCAAGTGAAAGGAAGAGTCGGACTTCTCTCACGTTAAATCAGAAGCTGGAAATGATTAAGCTTAGTGAGGAAGGAATGTCGAAAGCCGAGATAGGCCGAAAGCTAGGCCTCTTGCGACAAACAGTTAGCCAAGTCGTGAACGCCAAGGAAAAGTTCTTGAAGGAAATTCAAAGTGCAACTCCAGTGAACACACGAATGATAAGAAAGCAGAACAGTCTTATTGCTGATATGGAGAAAGTTTTAGTGGTCTGGATTGAAGATCAAACCAGCCACAACATCCCTTTAAGCCAAAGCCTAATCCAGAGCAAGGCCCTGACGCTCTTTAATTCTATGAAGGCCGAGAGGGGTGAGGGAGCTGCAGAAGAGAAGTTTGAAGCCAGCAGGGGTTGGTTTGTGAGGTTTAAGGAAAGATGCTGTCTCTATAACATCAGAGTGCAAGGCGAAGCAGCAGATGCTGATGTAGAAGCTGCAGCAAGTTACCCAGAAGGTCTGGCTAAGATAATTAATGTGGGTGGCTACACTAAACAACAGATTTTCAACGTAGATGAAACAGCCTTATACTGGAAGAAGATGCCGTCTCGGACTTTCATAGCGAGAGAGGAGAAGTCGATGCCTGGCTTCAAAGCTTCAAAGGACAGGCTGACTCTCTTGTTAGGGGCTAATGCAGCTGGTGACTGTAAGTTGAAGCCAATGCTCATTTACCATTCCAGAAACCCTAGGGCCCTTAGGAATTATGCTAAGGCGACTCTGCCTGTGCTCTATAAGTGCAACAACAAAGCCTGGATGACAGCACATCTGTTTACAACATGGTTCACTGAGTACTTTAAGCCCACTGTGGAGACCTACTGCTCAGAAAAAAAGATTCCTTTTAAAATACTACTGCTCGTTGACAATGCCCCTGTTCACCCAAGGGCCCTGAAGGAGATGTACAACGAGATTGACGTTGTTTTCATGCCTGCTAGCACAGCATCAATTCTGCAGCCCATTTGCCAAGGAGTCCTTTTGGCTTTCAAGTCTTATTACTTAAGAAATACATTTCGTAAGGCCATCGTTGCCGTAGACAGCGATCCCTCTGATGGATCGGGGCAAAGCAAATTGAAAACCTTCTGGAAGAGATTCACCATTTTGGATGCCATTAAAAACATCCGTGATTCATGGGAAGAGGTCAGAATGGCAACATTAACAGGAGTTTGGAAGAAGCTGCTTCCAACCCTCACGAATGACTCTGAGGGGTTCGAGACGTCGGTGGAGGAAGTCACCGCAGACGTGGTGCAGATTGCAAGAGAACTGGACTTAGAAGTGGAGCCCGAGGATGTGACTGAACTGCTGCAATCTCATGATCAGTCTCTAACAGATGAGGAGCTGCTTCTCATGGATGAGCAGAGAAAATGGTGTCTGGAGATGGAGTCCACTCCGGGGGAAGATGACGTGAAGATCGTCGAAATGACGACACGGGACTTGGAATATTACATAAACTTAGTCGACGAAGCAACAGCAGGGTTCGAGAGGATTGACTCCAACTTTGAAAGAAGTTCTGCGGTGGGCAAAATGCTGTCAAACAGCATCGTGTGCTACAGAGAAATCATTCGTGAGAGGAAGAGTCAGTCGATGAGGCAAACGTCATCGTTGTCATATTTTAAGAAACTGCCCCAGCCGCCCCAGCCTTCAGCAGCCACCACCCCGATCAGTCAGCAGCCATCAACAATGAGGCAAGACCCTCCACCAGCAAAAAGATTACGAGTCTCCGAAGGCTCACGTGATAGTTAGCCTTTTTTTTTTTTTAAGCAATAAAGTGCCTTTTAATTAAGGTACTTTTAGACATAATGCTGTTACGCACTTAATAGACTATAGGATAGTATAAACATAACTTTTATGCATTGGAAAACTGAAAATCTTGTGTGACTTACTTTATTGCAGTACTTGCCCTGTTGTGGTCTGGAACTGAACCCGCCGTTATCTCCAAGGTACGCCTGTAATTTAATGTTAATTATCATTTTTGAGAAGTTACTGAATTATTTTCCTCCTTGGATGGTAACTGCATTTTTCAAATCTGGTAGTTCTTAAGATCCAAAGAAGAAAGAGGACCTGGAAACTATTTTGAGTATCTGTAAAAGCTTATCAGAAACCATATCTATGTTAAAGTTTCATGAGCAAATAATAAGTAACTTGTTTTTAAATATTCAATGCAAATTATAGTAATTTGGTAAGGTAAATAATTTAATTACTTTTGCGATCAGAAGAGCTGTTTTGTCCTTTGTCTTAAGCACATGAGAAAAACATTGAAAGACAAAATCTTTAAAAAACAAAATCTACAAGGAGGACCAATAATAAAACTTAAAAATTAAAAAAAAAAAAAAAGCTGAGAACCGCTCATCTAGCACAGCTATTATTCTGTTGATTGGACTCAAGGGAAAGAAACCTAGTGGCTTAGCAGGGATCACAGCAGACATTAATGGCAGCGCGTGGGTTATGCCCAGCTCTCTTTTCTCCAAATTGCGGTGCCGTACTACCTCAGATGTGCTCCTGTCTCACCTGGTCTGGGCGTAAGAACTTTTCCTACTCTGTTCAGGGTGTGCTCTAAAGGCATCTTACTTGTGGCGTTTACATGGATCGCTGTTTGTTAGGATACTTTCCCTGTCAAGTAACAGAAACCCAACTCTGTCTGGCTTAACCAGCAAAAGGATTTGTTGGCTCGCTTACCTGGGAAGTCCAGAGGCAGGGTTTACTCAGGGATCCGTGTGAGTCCGCGGTTCAGTGCTGTCCTTAAGAAGTGACTTTCTTTCCGTCTCCTGAGTCTTCGGCAGGGCCAGCTTCCTCCTCGGGCCTCGCTCCTTCACAGAGGAAAATGGCAGTGGTTTCAGGCTTCACATCCACATGTCACCCCCTCCAAGTAGGGAAAATGTACTCTCGGAAGTACTGTGAGAATTCCTTTCCAGAGGCTCTCAGTCAGCTTCTCCTACATCTCAGCCCAGATTTGGTCACACAGTTTCTAACCACCGGCTGTTAGAGAATGACGTGCTGTAACAGAAGTTCCCCACACCAGCGCCTAGAGAAAAGACAATTTACCCAGGGCTGGATTGGGGTCAGCCTGCTCAGAAGCGAAGCAGTGAATAGAGGGGCTCCTAAATAAGAATTGGGAAGGGCTGTGGAGAAAGGAGTGGATAGCGGATGCAGTCAACAAATATCCACTAGAATATTCTGTCATCTATTTCATTTTAAATGGCCATATGTTAACAGGAACTTCCTGGCCTGATAGGTTTATTTTGAGAACGTACAGTGTCTTTCAGTTAAGAAGACATACCCAGGGACATGTTCTCGTCAGAAACGTGCTGGAGGTGGGAACGAGCTCCCCAGTTGTACTTGAGGACCTGGTTTCCCCTTTTTTCCTCAGCAAACAGCCTTTAGCCATCTAATGCCCCACACAGAGATATTCCCCACTAGTGACAGTCACACCTAAGGCCTGGGCATGTTGACCTGCTGTGGAATTGTAGTTAGTGCAGCTTTTTTCAGCTTGGGACCAAGAATATCGAGGCAGGCCCAGTGACCTAGGGCTGAGGACACAGAACTCCAAGTCCTAGACATTTATTTGTCTCATAACATGATTCTAGCCCTGCCCAACCGCATTTTAAGTGCATAAAGTAAGCTGATTACACTGCCTTTTTTGTCCTGTGTTGTCCTGAGGGTCCAGCCTTGAGGCAACCAGTGAATGAGGTTTGAAAGGTGCTCATCCAGCTTTGGCAAATAGTATCATGGTGACAGTGCATGATCATTACTCCTGCTAAAAATTCTAGGGATTTTCTTTTGAAGTACTTAATTGTAATGCAGAATACAAATTTTGAACCCACAGGGCCCCCACTTCAGATTTTTTTTGATGCATGTGACTAGAGACCTAAAATTTTCATAAGCTGCATTTTCAGTTTACGTCCAGGAGATGGCACCGTACGTAATGCGAAAGCTGAGAGGCACATCATTTGAAGGAACTGAGCTGTACTGCAGGTGTATCCCTCCTGCAGTGCCTGATACCAGTGATCTCTCTTCTCTTGTCTTCTTAGAGACACTCCTGAGGCTCAGTCCCCTCGTACCCCGAGCTTAGCTCAGGCCAGAGTGCAGAACACATGCAGGCCGGCCGGGCACTCGGGAGTCCGGGGTCAGTGCGGTGGAGGAGCCAGCACGGGCCCGGGCGCCTCCCTGAGCTCTGCAGCTTTCAGAACCCCCTTCAGTCACTGTTTCTGAAAATGACTTGAGCTAGACAATTGACAGGAACTAGTTTCTAAACAAGATGCCAATTTATTTATTTGAAAAACGTACCTGCCATCTGGGCTGTATAGTGGGATCCTCTACTGAGCACATTCTGTCCCTTTGGGAAGTCTCTTCAAGAAGCTGGCCCTCATCTGAAGGCTGCTCGGAGCCCTGGGGATAAGCCAGGGAAAGGAGGGGTCAAGGTTAGGGAGCTGTCACCATCTGGAGCCCCATTTCTGCTGCAGGGATAGACCCGTTAGACTTTAGCTCTGAGAAGACGACCTGCTTCTGCCCACATAGGCCTTCCTCAGTCCTTAGGATTGTCAGCATTTTATAATCCTGTTTCAGCTACGTGCCATCTAGTGCCCTGGCTGTTAGAGCTTGGGCAAGGAGGAGTCTCCAAATTTTGCAGCACCAGTTACAGACTCTGTGGTCATTTCTGCACGAGACTCGTCTCATCCATGATGTGGTTTTGGTGTTGCAGTGGCTTTCACATTGTTTCCAAGCCTTTAACACTTCCCCAGAGAAACCTTGAGGATTAGAGCGAGTCAAGTCCACAGAACAACAAGCCTTTTGTCCCCTTCTAGAGCTGTGCTGCTAGCCACATGAGGCTCTTGAGTACTTGAAATGTGGCCAGTTGAATTTAAAACTAAAAAATAAAAGCATCATAGAATTAAGGCCACGTTGGAACAGGCAACGGAGAAGATACTGAAAACATGGCCTGAGACCCAGAGGATGGGACGTAAAGGAAGAAAAGGAAAATGGCAGGTGTGGAAGTCAGATAAAGAGGAAAAGCACACACACAATCGGAGTCCTGAAGGAAGAGAAACCAAGAAATGGAACAGAAAAAGAGGATTTGAACGTATAATCAAGAAAATTTTGGAGAAACAACAGATAAATGTCCAGAACGAAAGGCACAGTGCCCCAGGTAAAAGACTGAAAGAAGGATCCACAATGAGACACAACCTCGTAAAATATAAAAGCCTGTGGCCATCTAGACAAAAAATTGAAGTCTTAGGGAGAGGGGAGACGCATGCATGTTCATAGGTTGCAACCAGGACTGAACTGCTACAGCATTTGTTAAAAATTTGGCAGCATTTGTTAAAATTAAAAATAGGGGTCATTTTAACCCAAGAAGCCTACTTTTGAGACTACCCAGCGGAACACAAAAGCACCAAAGGATATATGGACACAAGCAATGCAGCATTATTAGAGGCAAAAAAAGAGGAAACAACCTCAGTGTCTACCTATGGGAATAATATTGTCAGTGGAGAATCCGTACTATAGAATGTTATGTTATTAAAATTAAACCATTAGTTTTTAATCTGTTACTACTGACCTGGAGTGATGTCTTATATTCTGTTGCATAAACAAAGAATAAGAAACATATATGTATGTTAGGCATTTTTGTATATAATCAAACTTCAGTAAAAGAAAAATGTATGTATATCAAATGTGTGTGTGTGTGTGTGTGTGTGTGTGTGTGTGTATTTATTTATTTATTTACATGTGCATGAGGAAAGAGATGCATACACAGCAGACCATAATTACTGGTTGGCTGCAGATTATTCATATCTATATTGTTTCACTTTTTATAATATTTTATATACACACAAAATACATAGAAGGGAATTTTAAAATGAGAAACACAATTAGAGCAGATTTACCTAATTCAGATAAAGACACTGGAGATCCCTCAGGGAGTCAAAGTTATTGGCAGTGGAAAAAAACAAGAGCTCATCACATCATCCCCTGGGTTTCATCTGAAACCGAGAGAAAATCTAACTGGTAATTAATACATGGGGCTCTGTGACCCTTAGGGACAGGAATGAAAACACCAACTGAATTAGCCCATCAGCCCATGGAGACTGGCGGAAGGTTTGTGAGTCATACTCGCACCCGTCAGCCCAGAGATAACCCACTCCACTTCTGGGGACACAGTGCTGACAGTAACTGGGCACCTGTTAAAGTCCAGCTTAGTGATTGGTCCTTAACGTAAATGCTTTCACTTAATCCTGCAAGGGAGCAGACAGGTCCCATATTCTGATGGAAGACTCGTTAATTTGCTCCTCCCATACCATCTTGTAAACCTTAAAGTCTGAAGGGTATTATGCACAGCTCATCTCTGCTTTTCCGGTCTGACAGCACTGGTGACTAACTCTTCAGACAGGCATGTTCTCTGGTACCCAGAGGCCTCAGCAGTGCTATAACAGCTGGTTAATTCCTCTTCACCTCTGGCCTGTCCTGATAAGGTGTAGCTCTATTGATTGAGACCCAAGCAGCCAGTGTGGCCCAGGGCCATTCTCTCCCAGGTCAAGGGGTCTCTAATCCCATACCTGTTTTCCCCAGAAGCTAGTACCAAAAGAGGTCAAACCAGACTTCTAGCAAGGAGGAAATATTTGCTTTCAAAGGTTACCTCGGAGTCCAATAGTATAAACTACTTGCATCTAGCTTTCTTGATTTGGTTCCATAGTAATTTAACGTAGCAGAAGCCAGGAAAAGTCTTTGTTTCCATATTATATAAAATCACATCTGTGTATCTGAATCCTGATAGAGTAATCTAAAAATTAACATCATTAACTTCAACCAATGTCAAGAGTGTTTTACTCCTGTTGGTTTTAATTCATTCTAAATTAAAAACTAGAAAAAATTTAGAAGCATACTTTTCTAAATTTGTAGAGGATTCTCTGAGTGACCAATATAATTAGGTTTTTCAAACAATTAGCCAAAGCCTCTTTAATATTTTGAAATCTTCATTTATATATAAAATGTGTGTGTGTATAAAGTCTTAAATGTCCTTTTGGTTGAAAAACATGCTATTTGCAAGAAAAAAATCCCAAATAAGGTTTTCAGTGAATAGTTTATGTATAATACCTCAATTTGTCTGACATTACCTAAGTAAGTGCTTTTAGTAATAATATTTTCAGCTAATTGAAGTTACTGAGTCGTACTACAAGGTGCTCAAGCTGGGAGTGTACGTTTCCTAATGAAAAAAAAATTTCCCTTCACTATAAGCAAGTGCTAATTAAAAGAAGTCAAAGGCGCAAGCTTAGATTTCCATACACAATCTAATCTGTGTTGTGTGTTGAATAATGAAACAGGACAGTTGGGGAAATTTTAAGGTATTAAAAAGTCGTATTTAGAAACACTCTGGATAATCACAAATCCTCCTATCACTCAAAGTCTAAATTCTCCAGCAAGCGGGTCTCAAAATGACATTAATCTGGGATGGTGACAAGTTCTAGTGTGATCATTTCAGTGTATACAGGTGTCAAGTCATTGCTGTATGCCTGAAACTAATGTTAAATGTCAATTTTACCTCAATTAAAAAAAATATCAATCTGACCAACATTCAGTATTTTAAAGTCAGTGCCAGTTAACCAAAGAGTAAATGCTCCTAATTTTAGCTCAAGTTTTATAAACTTTCTCCTGTATTTGAAGTGTTTGTCATTTTCTGAAGGATGTAATTTCTTCTGCTAATTCATATATTAATGAACATAAGAAAACAATCACAAATCTTTCCCAGTAAGTATCATGTTCTATCAGTTACTCTGCATCCTTTATATCCACACTGCTTTACAGTTTACCAGCCGCCTCCCTCTCATTGAGTCAGCAGATGTTTATACAGCACTAGTCATGTGCCACTGGGGTTTTAGTGGTCACAAGCTCTAGTTTCTATTCTTACACTCTTATATGTTCGGTCATTTATTTGTATAACACTGTGAGAGTGGCAGGGTAGATAATATCCCCATTTTTACATGTGAGCAAATGAGCTCAGAGTTTAACTGATTTTCTCAAGGTCACGTACCTTGTGAGGACAGGACTAGAAGCCAGGACTCCTTATGCTTAATGCAATATGCTATTACAACAGTCTGAGATAATTCCATTTGACACTATTTTAATTCTTATTCTTAAAATTTAATGTTATTTTCTGTCTGTCTGCATGAAGTAGAAACTATCCCCTTTATTTCTTCCCAGTTTTGAGCACATAGAAGGTAGCCTGATAGTGACTACTATTTAAAAAAAAAAAAAAACACCACCACCACCAGCCATAGATTGTTCATATAGAATTCAGAAATAACACATGTTAAAGGGAGAACTCTTAATGTATTCTCAAGCAGGGCTGGTAGTCAGGGCATATGTACCCTAGCATATCAGTGTTAAAATATTTAAATACTGTTGGAAAGTCACCATTCTTCTGAGCTTGAGGGGCACCCCTCACTCCAGCCCTGCCCTGTGGACCCATAATTGCTGTCCACAATTAGTGTCGGCAGCAGGCACAGCAGAGGGCCTCCAGGATCCTGCTTTAAAGCTGTGGTCAGCTACTGTCCCAATTGGTAGTACCTAGGTTTTATCGGTTGATTTTTTTAATGATCCATCTGCTTTGGAAGATTTCGGGGTATACTCAGGCTATTGTTAACTCTTAGGCTAAATATCTGTATTATTAACACCTATCTTTACGTAACAGCCCTGGCTTGTTGCCTATTGATAGAGAAGTACAGGGAAAACCCTTATCTTTATTTACATCTGAGTGTGAATACTTGGTTTATTAAATCCCTTCCAATTGAAGAGTGATGTGAAAGAATGGCTCTTCAGGAAGGGGAGAAGGGGGGCAGTTGAATCCAGAGCATGGAGAAGTGGTACCTGGAGACATCATCCTCCAGGGCCTCAAATGGAGTGCTGACAGAGAAGGCAGATGTAGCAAGTTGCCTTTTGATTCCTTTGACCTATGATGAAACTTGTACTCCTAATGTTTACTCTTAAACCAAACTTCCTTCAATGGGTATGAAGGACAGAGTAACAAAAAACCATTTAATGGTTAACTGCCAACACTTGAAAAATTGCTTAATGTAAGTATTTTATTTGAATAAAACCATTGTAATGGCCACCAAAAGTATTTGGAATATAATTATCATTCTGAAAGGAAGTTACAGCATCACTATATTTATAGAAGAGGAAGGAACAAAGTTGCTCGTTTTTAAGTGAACATAACATTGTAAATTCAACCCACATTAAATACCATAAAAATAATCAGAGTCAAAATATACCCTTATTTACACATGATTGAAAAGGAAAGGGGAACATTGCAGTTTTGTTCATACTTCTGTATAATGTGAATTTTGATCTACTGTGTTTAAGTTAGCATAATGCCTTAGAGTTTGTATAAAATGATTGTGGGCCTTAATCTAACCCACCACTAGATCAAGACACTGAAACTGAGAATGATTCCTTTCTCATTTTACAGCTTTATTCTTGATATTCCTCTAAAAAAAGAGACCAAAATAATTGTGGAGCTGATTCATACCTATAGAGTAATTACAAAGTACCACAGTCACATAACAAGAGCCAAAAGGAACAATTGTTTTACCTCCTAACTGCTGTTATGTATAGTACATTACAACTTAGAATTGTTGTGCATTCACAAGTTGATTTTACCAAACTCTATAAAATTTTAGAAATGAGCACGAGTATGTGGATACTTCCTTATATTACAATGTAAAAGCAAGCATTTTCTACTTTAAAATATCTATTTCATTTCCGTGTAAAATAGGGAAAATTACTAGAGGTCAAACAAGGGGGAAAAAAGTTCAAAGCACTACTTAGTCACGAAACAAAGAAGAACCTGAGGTAGAAGTCAAGCAGTATAATCTAAAATGTTTTTAGGAGAGTATTTATTCCCAGCAACCATCACATCTCTCTAGTAAGATCTAATTTTTTTTTTAAAGTCTCAAGTGCCAAAAAATAATCCATTCTCTAAACCAGATGTAGAATTATGGCCAACAGAAGATACACACAAACTCTTAAGAAAGTAAATGGTTTTACCAAAAGCTGCTGACGTTTTTATCAGTAATAACCATAGGGAGGCCGTTGGTTGTAATCATAGTGTCCATACTGTTGGGGGTAGTAAGGTTCTTGTCTGTGCTGTGAGTAATTATTACCCCAAGGTCGTCCATGCCATTGATTGGATCGATTGTCACTTGGCCATCCCCGTCTGCTATCTCTACCTCTAAAATGTCTGTTATCTTGCAACCTAAAACAACAAAACAAAAAGATTTTTATACTTCCCTTATAAGAAAACACATGGCAGACCGATCCTTGGTGCATTTGTTCTCAATCTAATACTTAGTAAACAAGAGAATAAAACACATTTTTCTCCACGGAATGTCATAGCATCCTTTATTCAAAACACTCTTAGGATTTAAATCATTCTTCCAGTAATGTACTGGACACACTTTGCAGAGAAATAGGCGAACTACAACACCAAACCCAAAACTGTCAGATAGTTCTGAACCAAACTGAAACCTATTCAGTTGTACAAAAGCAATGTGGTAATTTTATTCCATGATATATTTTGAATTATTAGATATAAGTAATTTCCATTGTATAAACTTCTTTCTAAAGGAGAAATAAAAACATTATCTTCTTTATGGAATTTAACACAGTTTTGTAGAAGACTCAGTTTTTTAAGTATATTTGCAAAGAAAACAGTCCATAGAAAGAATATTAAAAAAAAAAATGAACTCCGATGCACTACAGACATACAAATGAACAGTAAGAAAAAATACCTGTTGTTAACAAAATATTAAAGCAAGTATTTATCAGCCACTTACTTACAGCCAGGCACTATTTCTAGGCGCTCGATATACCATACTGAACAAAAACATTGGTGCCTGCCCTCAGTGGTCTCCAGGGCTAGCAGATTAGAGCTAGCCTCTGCTGATCAGCCATCTGAGGTCATTATTCTGAAGTAGTACATACCGATTGCCTCTATTTCTCTGGTTCCCACCAGCTCTGCTATTCCATTCCTCGACAATTGGAGGGGTCTCAGGAGGGCGTTTTAGGTATTCCTGGTACTCTTTGTCGTCTTCTGTGAATCTGCTGGCAAACATTTCTTCAAAATTTGGAACAGCTTCAGAAGTGTCAGTCATTGTGTACAGTTTTTAATATGTTTCTATTAGAATTAACGCTGTCTTGCTAGATAGTAAAAAAAAAGTAAACAATTTCAGACAGTATTCATAAAAGCCCCGTGTACTTTTATACTTTAGATTTTACACATTCAGTATTTCTTGATTACTGTAACATAGGCATTGTGCTAACTAGGGGCCTGGGATACAAGGATGAACAATATACTCTGTCCCCAAAGAGCTCTCAGTCTAGTAGAAGAGACAGATATGGTATAAATATAAAAGGAGGAGAAATGAATGTCAAGAAATGAAGTGGGAAAAGTAGACGGGTCAAATTGTGAAAATCTTTGTATTCCATGCGACAACATCGCATGTTTCTGGTACACAATGGGATGTGATGGGTGTAAGTAGGGAAGTCCCCAGTAAATTTCCTACCTAGAAGGATCACTCCTCTAAAAGGGTAGATCAGTGAGATTAGACTCAGGGTGGGTTACTACAGTAATGTAGGTGACATGCTGAGGGCTTGATCTGAGGCAGTGACTGGGAGAATGGTTTTAAAAGAATTCAGGAGGAATTAATCACTGACTAGATGTTGGGAGGAGAGAAGGAAATAAAGGATAACTCCCAGGCTTTTGGACAGGTTATGGTGCCATAGAAACTACAGAAAGGTGGGCAAGCATGCACTGAGTTTGAAATTAGTTACAGCATGTATATCCACATGGAGAGCCCAGTTCACTGTTAACTAGCTGGAACTGAGAAGAGGGTTGAAGATGAATGTGAAGACAGCAAATTTGTTTGTGGTTAATGCTGTGTGAAAGGAGGAGACTGCTCAGGAAAACTGGAATAAGAGTATCAAGGAACAGAACCCTGGAGAACATTGACAGCTGACGATAAATAAGGGATAGGAGAACACACCTAGATAAGACACACCAATAGACAAAAACCAGAAGAGGTTATCAGAGAAGGCAAGAGAATAAAGAGTGAATAGTCATCAGTATTGAACAGTACCGTGATAGAACCAAGAGAAGGTTAACTGGATTTAGCCATTAGGAAGTGATGATTTTAGAGTAGTAGGAATTGAAGCAGGATTACAATTAATTGAGAAGTAACTGAAAGGAAGTAGAAATCACTGATTATAGAAGAGGCTTTCAAGAAGCTTGGCTGAAAATAGGAGAAAAAAGGGCAGTAGTTAAGGAGTTACTGGAAGATTATCCCTTATTTTTCCCAGGATAAAATACCTAAAGTTGTTTCAAGGAAAAGAAAAAAGCCAATTAAAACAAAAGCCTGAAAATTAAGGAGAGACATGAAAATAGGCATTTAAATGCACAGTTGCTAAAAGTATAGAGTAACTCTAACATCCAGTGTATTCTTATTCCAGATTCTGTGACAAATGAAAAATAACTACTGTTGATACAACCTGATGGCTATAAAAACAAATTGTATCAACTAGGTTTTCCAGGCCCAATCACGGCTTCACCCAACAAGTAGTAGTCACCCACATTCTTAAGAGAGCTCTCTGCCTCTACAAAAAGATTTAGCTTAGGCTGCAGAGACCTAATCCTCGAGAAACCAGGAGACAGAGAGTTTACTTCTTTTAAAAAGTTTTCACCCCAAACCTGGAAGCCAGCCCTAGCAGTCTTTCCCATTTCCCAGCCTTCCCAAACCAAATACTGATCAGTATTTCCATCCCTTACCTTTCATAACCCAAACCCATATTTTTGCTCTTTACCTGAACCCTCTGAAAGCATGTTTTATGATTTAGGGGTACATATGACATAACACTACAACTTTAAAACCATCTCTCTCCCTCTAATCTGACATCCCCAAATTATTCTTCCTGTATTACTTCAATTTTTAATAAAAAGTTTTTAACAAACATGATATTGGAAGATGGGATAGCTTCTTCATTAGTTTGACTTTGCTCCAAATCCGTCAAAATATATGCAGATATTTGTAACATTTATAATACTACACTCATCCCAACACAAACCGAGATTATGGTTAGGATGCCAGAAACAATATCTAGACATCTTACCTTTCTGCTACTGCTCTCTTAAGAGAGCAAGCCTTATTAAATGCCAGACTTTCCGTGTGTCTGGGATTGGCAAAATAATGTCAAATTCTCAAATTCAAGGAATGATTTAAATTCAGCTAATTAAAATCATGCCTGGGTTTCTGGAATCACAGAAATCACCAGAAAGAAGGCCCATCCCTAACCAGATAGGCAGTAAAAATCAAAAGGCAAATGTGCTATTCTACTTTTATGTTCTCCCGCAACTCCCTTCCACAAGTAAACAAATGTCAACTTTATCATTACTCATCAGAATGAAATTTAAATAGAACGTTATTAACCAATGTTACCCCCAATAAATTTAATTAAAATAAATATAATTGATCCAAGCTTTACTAATCACATGAATTTGAGGCTGTTTTGTTTAATGTTTAGGTTGTCTAGATCTGTGGGAGGGGAAAAAAAACTTTGACTCCCTGAAGAAAACCCTCGAAGGCGAAGAGCGTAGAGACCTTAAGGGCTAAAGTTAATGAAAGGGTCGCATTTAAGGTGCTCTAAAGACTTCCAACGCTAATTCGAAAGAGGGAACTAACTAGAACGCAAAGTGCCAGCGAAGAGCTAGAAGATGCCAAGAAGACTTGTCCTCTGGGCCTTCAAAACCAGTAAGGTAGTTCCAGCACGAATAATAATAACTGCACAGGGTTTCTTACTTTCTGCGGGGGAAACGGGGCGCAGCCTTTCGGATCTGTACTCGAACATCAGTAGATTATTGTCCAGAAATAAAGCCACAGGGCGCTTGGGCTGCGACCCGACTAACCTTGGAATTGACTAACGAGAATGCGGTTTCGCGGCCCCGGAGGCGAAGCCGTGGAACAGACGAAGATAAAGGCTAGAAGCCACCGCGCGCCGGCGCTGGTCTACCAAGGACAGATCCCCGGTCCCCCGTCCCGAAGCACCTCCGCTCTCCAGGGGCGAAGGAAACGAGAGGCCGCGAGGGCCAAGCGGCACCGAGGAGGACACGGCTCGGCCCGCCCGGCTCCCTCCTCCGAGTCGCCCCAACGGGAAACTCACCCGCCCAGCGCTGAGCCTGCTCGGCTCGGGCCGTGCTCCGCCGGCCAGACACGCAGGAAAGTCCCCCTCCCGCGCGCGACGCGGTCAGCCCAGCGCCCGACCACCGCACCTCTCCAAGGTAACGGAGCCACTTCTGTCAGAATCCGACAGCCGCCCGACTTCCGCTTCCGGCGCGCCGAGCCCCGGCGGCGTTCGCGTCTCGCGATACCCAGGGCTCGGCGCGCGGCGCGTCCTCGGCGGCGCGGGCGGTGGAGCCGGACCGACGAGGCGCTGCCCTCGGCGCGCTTCCTGTTAGCCTGCCACCTGTGCAGGACAAGGCGTCACCGTGTGTCACGTTTCCTTGACCGGGAGCCGGTGACGGGTAGGGACGGAAGCTCTGGAAATTCGCGGAGAAGGGAGGGAAAGGCTGCCGTCAGAGCCCGTGGGGAGCCCGAGGCGACAGCAGGCGCTGAGGAGCCGGCGCGAGCGGGGTCCGCCGGCGACGCTGCCCCTTCGCTCCAGCCCGGGGCCCGGAGTCCGCTTTGCTCGCGTTTCTCCCGAAACACACCCCGCTCTCTGCTCCAGCTGAGGTCGTCAGTGCCCAGCTGCCCCCCGAGAGTCCGGGTCACGTCTTCCCGAGTGTTCGGCGAGTGTACACGGGCTGAATGTCCACAAAACAACTTGAAATGTGCTCCCGTGTTTGTGACGCATTGTCTGTATCTGACGGCTTTTTTTTTTCTTTCTTTCTTGCGTCCATCACTTGCCAAGTGCTGTCGGTTCTACCCCTGCAGTAATTGACACTCACCCGTTCTCCTTACCCACTAACCACAGTTCCCGTCGCCCTCCGCTGGACGGTGGAAACGCAGCATCTTTCTCACCGATGCCCTTCCTCCAGCACCACGCCCCTCTCAGCCCATCTTACATGCAGCCTCTCTAGGTGTGTCATCCTCAAGCACAGTTCTGATCCAGAATCTTCACTGGCTCCCTGTTGCCTGTAGATTAAAGGCCAAATTTATTAACTTGGATTCAAACCCTAACTTTATTTTCTACTGTTCCCCTTCCATTCCCCCTTTGCCCATAGCTCTAATAACTTCATGTATTCATTCAGTTATTACCACTTTCTAACTTAGAACTAAAATTATTTAGGTACTAGTCTCCTCCCCCCCCTCCACACACAAAGACCTTTATCTGGTTCATTTCTGCAACCTGGAGTGTGTAACAGTGCTCTGCATAAAGTAAGCACTCAGTAAATGTGGAATGAGTGATGGAACTATGACAGTTCCAAGCCATGTTTTAGAAACAGCCTAGCTGAAGTGCCCAGTATAGTTATGGATGGGCAGATATTGATAGTCTTGGTGTTGGTTAGTAAAGGTGAGAACAGAAGACCAAGGTTACAATAATTGAGTACTGCTGTCCTTAGTAACTTAGTGGATGATGGGAGAAAATAAGGAGGAATCAGGAAAAACTTCAATTCCTTAAGCCTGAAAACTTCAATTCCTTAAGCCTGAGCAATTGAGTTGGTTTTAAAGCAAAAGTGAGTTCAGAGCTCAAAAAGATTTATAGTATTTGATTTAATGAACTATCCAAAAGGAAAATTTTAGAGGGTTATTAGGGTAATTATACAGTCCTAAAGCTGAAGAAAGAGAGGCTATGCCTAAATATGTAAATGTGTGAGTCATCCATAAAGCAAAAACAGTTTAAATAATCAGTGTATATGGTTTTTCTGCAGGAGAAAGTATTTATAGAGAAGAGCAGAAGGCCAAGGCCTTCACTTCCGGAAATAACCATATTTAGGAGGCAGCAATAGGAAATATGAACTTGAAAAGGCATTTGAAAAAATACATGGGTAGCAATGTAACAACTGAAAAACTCAGAAAAATGCTTCTCCACCTGGTATCAGGTGAAAGGATATTTGGGAAAAGGAGAGTTATTTAAGGCCAGCTTGCTGATTTTCTTGTGACTTTATTAGGCATTATTCCTAGGTAATGACTTTCCTAGGACTTACACAGGGAAGAGTATATTTCTTAAAGTTCATAAATGGCACTTGGGAGCTCCTAGACTTCTGAGAGCTTCTGTGAAGAATTCTAGGTATTCCAGCCGATTTTCAAATGAAATCACTTTTGCCCATATTGTTTTCTCATATTCAGATATTTTATCAGTTATATCTCACTTTCTGACATCATCAGGAAATAATCTGTTCCATGAAAAGGTATTTTCCAGATAACCGGCACTTAGCATTTATTTCTTTATTTACTTACTTATTTACTTATTTATTTATTTACTTATTGAGGTGTGATTTTATTTATTTTATTTTTTTATGGTGACATTGGTTAATGAAATCCAATAAGTTTCATCTGTATACTTTAACAGTAAGGCATATATATATTTACAGTGTGTGTTCACCTTTCATAGTTAGACTTTTTTCTGTCACCACATATTTTACCACCTTTACCCTGTCTACCTCTCCCTTTCCCCCTCCTGACACTTAGCCTTTAAACACCAAAATGTTTTCATTAGAACCACTTTTAATGAAAATGTACAAAAAATGTAGTACTTCTCTGCCATAATCACAGTATATGGGCTATAATTTAATCTTTTGCAACTAAAGGTCATTTTTTTATAGCATCAATTATGATGTTCTGCATCACAGTAGTGTCCTTGGGCCTGTTGATACATATGGAAAAGATTGCCCTTTGTTAGATGACTTTGCTGACTCTATTATTAGTGTTATATCTCTGTGTTTTATCGTCTAGCCACTTTATGAATTAACCTAATTTTACCCATAATTTTTAGCCTCACTCTGACCCGATAATCTAGAGGCAAAACACACCCGCAGAAGTCCCTGGAGAATCCTGGCTCCAAGAGAATCTCAGCTTTCAGAGGCTCCAAGTGACCCTGGATGATGACCATTTTAAAGATGATGAAACTGAGGCTCAAGAGGAGTGTAATTTATTCAAGGGCACAGCTGGTAAGTGGCAGCAGGATTTGGATCAAGTCTGTGATAATTCAAAAAGCCTTATTTTTTTGTCAGTTTTCTCCTTTTCATTTCCTACTCCACAATTTTTTTGCCACATTAAACAACTTTGTAGCTGCTGGACAGCCCAGACTCTTCTACTTTATTGTTGACATGGACCCCTGGAAGGCATGATGTCTGCCCCCACAGTCCCCATACCAGGAAGTGAACTCCACAAGGTACCTGTCTCCTCATGTTGCATCTTTTTAAAAAAATCTCTTGAATGTGCATCTTAGAGGCAGAATCCAAGTCATATGGCTCATCCCTAGCTAAAAGGCAGTAAGTTCTCTAACTCAGAACTGGAACTATAACCATTAGGCATTCTTCTTTTATTTAACAAATTTTTTTTTAATATCTCTTAGATGATAGGCACTATTCTTGGCCCTGAAAATATCAGTGAATGTGAATAAAAGCCCTGCCCTCGTGGAACTGACATTCTAGTCGGGGAGATTGATAATAAAAAAAATAGTGATTGAAGAATGCTATGTTTCTTTTTTTCTTTTTTTTTTTTTTTAGTTTAGTTTCAGGTGTACAGCATAATGGTTAGATATTTATTGTAAGGGCTCAGTAAACATTTGCTGTTATTTTGCATGAAATAACCTTAATTATAATAAGGTCAAAATACAGTGAAAAAAGAATGCTTTTAAGAATAATTAAGCAGGGCAAGAGGACAGAGTACAGTGAGCTGCTGCTTTGGATACTATCATTAGGGAATGTATGAGTGTATAGTTTCATCTCAGCCCAGGTCCTCAGAAGGTAGAGTCTCTCACACTTCCCCTCCTATCAGAAAGTAAAAATGAACACTCTCTTTATTTTTAACATCCATTTCCTTCTTAAGTATGTAGAGGAAAAGCTCTCATTTCTGGGACAAGGCATATGTAGCTTAGTTTGTAGTTCCTAGAATGTGTCCAGTTGCAAAACTGAACTTCTGTGCCTATAGCTTGAGTTATAATCACAGACTCCAAAATTGTTCTGCCTTTATATTGTGTTATTCAGTGTACCTACCCCTTTCCACCCCCAGTTTCCCCCCAACCCCATTCCACAAACACACTGGCTGTCCTAACAGAGCAGAGCATATGGATGGAACTGAATAAAGTCCTACATAAGAATTGAAATATGATAGCCTTCCACTTACTTTTTCTGATCTGGGCAAATCTCATTATATTTCCCTGCCCTGATTTTATCTTCGCAAAATGTTTATAATAATTCTTGCTACGTCTCAGTTTCATAACATTATTGTAAGAATTAATTATTACATATATAAAGTATGTGAGGCTCCAGTCAGGAAAGAGGCTATGTGAATGCTAATGATAATTAGAATTGTTCTATGTTATGTAAATGTTTAGTCTCTAAGGGAACATTTCAAGTTGTATGAAGCATTGGTTTAGGTTCACATCTATGCTCCTATGGCTATAATTGCATAGAATTGTTTTGATCAGAGATTCCAAGAGCTTAATCCAGTGTTCCAGTCCAGTGTAATCCTCCCATGTAAGGAGTCCATTGTGTAAGGGACTGTTTTCGGGAGAGTACAGGAAGCAAGGCAATGCCAGTTACAAGTTTCTTTGCTGCCCAATTATTACTATTTACCGTAGGAGCCAATTGATATCAGTGAAGAAAACACAGAAAGAAGAAAGATGAGCCATCTTGGGGAAGAAAAAGCTGTGAATGAGCCTATCGGATTTAGAGGCAAAGTCTTCTCCAGTTCTAGAATCTAGGATTGTGATATGAAGGTATTTTTTCTCCTTTTTCCTAATGTTTGTTACATAAATAATGGCACAAACTATATTTTCTTTATTTATTTTTTAAACTATGTTTTTTAAGTGATTTGGACTCTTGAACAATATCTGCCTATTTCTCGGCAGGGCCCATCCGAGGCTGAATGACAGCTCTAATCTTAATGTCCTTCTTTACTTTTTGTAGCTGCTCCGTGTGCTCCATTGGCCAGCTCCAGTAATCTACTTCAGTGTCTTGGTCCTATCCACTTCTTCATCAGATAATGGACCTTGAAAATGTGCAGAGAGGCCAAGGGACTTGGCCAGAATATACTCTCAGCCTCTCCTTCCTCGCTATTACCATCCAGGTAATTTTCCAGAAATCTTTCTCACTGAAGTGATAATCACAGTTTGAGTGTTAAAAGCATTTTCTAAGCACTCAAAAACAAGTGGCATGAATAAGTACGGATCATTATCTCACACTGAACTTTCTGCTGTCTTCTCATTTCAAGAGGGCCAATCGTCTGGGTTTCAGTTCAGGGTCTTGGCAAGCTTATTGTCCTTGGTGACAGGTAGCCTGTTCTGTGCTTGTGTGAAGCCAGCCTGAGTAATGTGTCAAAAGGAAGGTACAAAAAGCCCCATTTAAAGGAAGGTTCAAGTAATACAGGTATCTTCAACATAAATGAGTATAACATAGGGAATAGGAAGAGCACCAGGCAAGGAGGCAAGACACTTGACTTACTCCCTGTGGGTTTCTGTTGGAGAAGGTTATTGAGAGGATGTGACTGCCGGTTGACTCTCGAGCTGGACCCCAGCAATCTCAGGCTCCTAACACTGGAATGTAAGTTCTGCCCTAAATCCCCATAGCCAGAGCCATTTTCAAGGACGCATCCTTGAGAGAGTAAGGTGTTGTTGACACCAACTGGACTGAATATGTGACTGAACCCAGTTAAGGCCTCTATATAAACTTTTCAGATTCTGGCAGGTGGTGCAGACATCCACTCATCTTGTGGTTGCCCAAGACAAGCCTCGTAAGTAAGTCCTTGCTTGTTAGGAACCTCCAGCTGCCAGCCTGGAGAGTTCCGCCTCTTTCTTCCATCTCTCCTTGCCCTCACTGTATGCAGGCCAATTTGCCAACCAGGAGTTAATGAAAATCATCACCTTTCTGGGCCTTAGATTTTTCACCTAGTTTCTTATTTCACAGATAAAATTGAGGCTTCAGTATCAATTCCCTTGATCTCCCCATTTTATACCTACAGTTTGACCTCTTTCTGCCCCTTTTCACCTTTTGTCTTCCCGTCTTGCTCTGTGAGCCTTGGGTCGGTGCACTCATTTTTCATCTTCTGCAGTAATTTTCTCTGTTTTCAACTCTCCCTTTTTACTGGCTTCTCCCATCCTCCCACCCCCCACCACGTAAGCTTGCTCAGGTTTCTCCAGTCTCAAAGTAAAAGCGATACCCTGCCCTCAGTCCTGTGTCCACCTCTAAATACCGTGGATCTCCTTTCCCCACGTGGGGAGTCTCTTACACAGAGCATTTCACTTGCAGCATTATAGTGTTTCCCCCTCCCCCACTTCCTTTTCTCTGCAGTCAGGCTTCTGCCCCCAGGCGTGCCACTGGACCCACTCTGGCAAAGTTCACTAGGACAGAGTTGATCTAGGGCCAGATTCAATGACTGTCTAAAATATTCAGTTTATTTTATGTCTGTACAGCATTTGACACTCTTACTTTTTTTCCCTTAAACTTTCTTACTTTTTTCCTAAGTTTTTCATGATTCTCCTCTGCCATGAATCACTGTTTCTTCTGTATCTCTATCTCTGTCTCCTTGGCTGACTCCCCATTCCCCTGCTTGTCCCTAAATGTTGCTGTCACCATGGTCCTGTCTGTACTCTATGCAGACTCAGTCTCTTTTATGGCTTCAGCTTCCATCTCTGTGTTAATGACTCAACAGCAGATATCTCCAGCTTTCCATCATATCTGAGCTCTCCACTCATAAATATTCCTGCCTACTAGAAATTTTTATTTGAATGTCCAACCGGCAGCTCCAGCACATGTCTAAATGTGAGTTCGTCTTTCTTCCTGAACCTGTTCATCTGCCTCTTATCTCCATTTTTAGAGAGTGCTTCCTCTTAGTTAGCCACACCAGAAACCTCACAGTCATCCTGGACTCCACCCTTTCTCATTCCACACACGGAGTCCCTCCCCGAGTGCTCTGGACTTCAGCTTCTGACCTGTATGTCCACTCTGAGTTCTGACTCATCCCCTCTCACACAGACTCTGGTGATAGCCTCTAACTGGATTCTGTAGCCAGCTTTGCTACTCTCCAGACCCTTCTCTACCCTGCTAGTAGAATGTTCCTCTTTAATTATTACGAAAAATACAGAAAAGAATTGGGAATAATTTAGCCAGTTCGTGTGTATCGACCAGCCAGCTTGGAGTAGGTTCTTCCTAAACCACAAACCTGACACAAACCTACATCTATCCTTTGATCTAGCTACCTTTCTGTGGTTTTTAATTGCTTCTGGGATACACTCTAAGCTCCTCAGTACAGATTTACAGCCTATGAAGATTTAGTTCTGTCCTATCTGTTCAGCCTCATCTGTTGCCACTCGCCCTAACCAAATGCGCAGTGATATCAGACTGTTTCCAGTTCCTGGAAGACTCGATGTCCTGTATACATGATGTTCCTTCTGTTTGCAGTGTCCTCTCCGCTCTGCTTCACTTGGTTAATCTTAGCCTATTGTGTCATCTTCAGGTGGCCTTCCATAACACACCCCCAACACTTTTTGTCCCAACCTCCAAGTAGAACTGATTATTTTTTCATTTTTTATATCTTTTACATATGTATCTTTAACATATTTATCACATTGTATTATAATTTGTTTACATCCACCTCAATTATAAACTTCTTGAGGGTAAGGCTGCATCTTTCACATCTTTGGCAATTAGCAAGAGTCTGACAACTGAGCACATAGTGCTCAGGAAATGTTTATTGATCTGGCCCCTGCCTTCTCTCCAGTTTCGTGTTTGACTAATCTTTTCCCACTTGCCTCCTCTTCCACTCAGTAAACACTCAACCACATAGAAAGAGTCAGCTCCCCTCCTATGCATAGCATCTGTGTTCCCCGGACACCCCTTTATCATGGCACACATACCCCTTTATTGAATCAGTGCCAGGAGTCCAGGGACGTCACGTAACGTCTCTGCATCTTCAGTACCTGGCACTGGGGCTGCCACACCCGAGGCAGTGAAGAAGCGCTTGTGAGCGTGTGAATGAAGGAGTCAGACTTGCTGATTTTTAAGTTCTCCAACTCCAAAACTGTATGATTTGAGATTCCAAAAATTGTGACATAATCTAGAAGTCTTCTCCCAGCAGATGATCAGAACAGTTGAAATACTAGTTCAAACAGTTGGCAAATATAAAGGTAAACATTTAAGAAAGTGAGTCAGATGAAGATGAATCCTCCAGAAGGACTGGGAACATTGGCAAACAGTGTTTCCAAGTTGTCACAGGCACCCCTTTGTACCCAGTGGTGGCTTCCATATGTTCCCTCCAATGACACATCTTGAGAGCTTCTAAGAAAGGTGTTTGACAACCTCTCTGTGACTAAACCCCCAATTGGTAGAAATGAGCTGAAAGCACGTTATTTCTCCATAGCAAAAATTACTTTTTTTTCTTTAGCATTTTACTTTAATTGGCTCTTTTTCATAAACTAAACACAAAGTTTAGTCATTTGTTTAATATTTCTCTCCACATGGAATTCTGGAGAAAATCTTGATCTTAAGACTCTTATAAGATTTGTTACCTCAGTTATGTCCTCATTGGAGAAATGCCTATTCAAGTCCTTTGCCCTTTTTTAAATTAGATTGTTTGTTTTGGTGTTGAGTTGTATGAGTTCTTTATAAATTTTGGGCATTACTCCTTACCAGATGTATCATTGGTAAATATCTTCTTCCATTTTGTAGGTTGTCTTTTTGTTTTGTTAATGGTTTTGTTTGCTGTGCAAAAACTTTTTAGTTTGATGTAGTCCCATTTGTTTATTTTTTTGTTTTGTTTTCCTTACCTGAGGAGACAACAGAAAAATATTACTGAGACCAATGTCAGTGAGTCCACTGCCTATGTTTCCTTCTAGGAGTTTTATGATTTTGGGTCTTCCATTTAAGTCTTTGACTCATTTTGAGTTTATCCTTGTATGTGGTATAAGAAGCTGGTCCCATTTCATTTTTTTTTTTTTTTGCATTATCTGTCCAGTTTTCCCAATACCATTTATTGAAGAGACTGTCTTTACCCCATTGCGTATTCTTGCCTCCTTTGTCATAGATTAAATGACCATATAAGTGCTGGTTCACTTCTAGGCTCTCTGTTCTGTTCCATCTGTCTCTGTATTTATGCCAGTACCATGCCGTTTTGATAGTATAGTTTGATAGGCAGTGTGATACCTCCAACTTTGTTCTTTTTGCTTTCATATTAGACACTGCTCAAACCAGAACTTGGATTTTGTCAGGGTTCAAGTGACAGCCGAGACTCAGTTCATAGTTAACGTTTATTTGATTTATTCCTAAAGCAGGAGGAAAGCAGTAAAAGGCATACAAATGATGCGAAGAGACTGGAAGGCTCCCTGATGCCTCTTTTGTATCTCATGGGGTGTATCCAAAGTCTGGTATGTCTTGAGATCCCACTCATATTGAGATATCCACCAGGCCCAACGCTTATCGAACTGTGGCTTTATTGGTTAGCACACACAAACAATTTGTACCTCCATATAAAGTCATCTTTCTGCTACTCAGGAGAAGTCTATATCGCCTGCTATACAGATCCTAGGCCTTGAGATTTCTGTTTTGTGTGCAGAACCTGGAGCAATCTCCCCTTCCCAGTACCTATACTGCGGGAACTAAGCATTTTCCTTTATGTCCACTGAGTGCTTTCATGGGTAGGCCTGGCTGTGGCCTACTACAGACATACAGCATAAAATTACATTCTATTGTAAAAATTGAAGAACGCAATTTGTATTCTTACCCAGAGGGCCACCCCACCTTCAGGGAGAAATGCAAGAATTCCTGGATGGTTACAGCCAAAATTTTATTCAAAAGAAAAGTTCTAATGGAGAAAGAATACAGATCAGTGATTGCCTGGGATTTGGGAGAGGGATTGGCTATAAATCAGCATGAAGAATGTTTTGGGGGCAGTGGAAATAGTCTAACACTGGACTGTTGTAGCGGTTGCACAACTCCATAAGTTTGCTAAAAATCACAAATTTAATTTACAATGGGTACATTTTATAGGATGTGTATCACATGAGAGAGGGGTAAAGGGAGGAAGGGAGAAAAGGAAGGGGAATAAAAGGAAAGCAAGAAAAGCAGCTGTGAATCTGCTTGACTATACAGCACTCATTTTGGTGAAACCCCAGGGTAACTGGCCACAGAGCACAGAAAAGATTTTGGCTTAGAAAATGTGAAGGGCAGGAGCTGGTGACTGCTTGGAAAGATGAGAGTCATAATATTAACCATGACTGTGGCAGAAACAGCTAGTCCCCGCCCCCCCTCATGTGAGTTCTCTCCTTCCACAGTAGAGGGAGGGTTTGGAGGTGCTGGTCCAGAACTGGACTGACTCCAGCAGAGTCAGAGATTAACAGCAAGGGCCATGGGTTCTTACTTCCAAGAATCCTTTAAAATCTGTTTGAATTTTAAAATACATTCTCCACAGTTAGAGTTGTTTCATTTCAAGAGAAATGTCAGGGAAAGGCTGGCTCACCATCCAGGCCAGGGTCTCTCAGTGCCGTAATTGCTAAAGTTCATTTGAAAAGGGCTTCAAAGTAGACCATTGATACCCTTAGTGGCTCTGCCTCCCCTACAGCTTCTGTCTGTCTGTCTGTCTCTCTCCACCTCCACCCACTGCCTCTGTCCCCAGCCTTTGACCACCACCTCCTCCCTCACCTGGATCAGACTTCTTGAGAGAGGAAGGACAGGAGTCACCCAGGTTAGAAACAGGAACCATGCCCTAGTGCCCCATAGAAGGTTGGGACAGCAGGAAAGAGCACATGAGCTTCCTCTGCCCTCCCCAAATGATCCTAGTTACCTGCGCTCATGGCATGACCCAAAGCCCATGCCTGCACCGAAAACTCCCGGAAGTCAGAGTTGCTCATTACTAAGGACTGGCTTATTTAACTAGGTGAGCTTACTGGTTTCTCAGTAAACCAGGTGCCAGTTTACTAATTTATAGCGAGAGATAACAGCTTCCCTTTGGATGGACTACTTCCTTCCCCTCAGTGATCCAGGATGTCCCTTTCCTGGTCTCTGGGTATCCAGGTGCTCCTATAGGCCATGGACTATGGCTTTCTACTTCTGCATCCCTGGAGCACAATTGGTGTAGATAAATATTGGCCAAACTGAATTGAGTTTTGCCAGGGAAAAGACTTGTTTATCTTTAGCCATCTTTGGTCAAACAGGAACTGGAGATGTTTTACCCCACATATCAGCTTCGTCACATGCTGTTTCTAATCCACAAGGATCCAGACAGACACTGCATGGCAAAATTTATGAAGTGGCCATTCATTTAATCCTCCCACATGAGTTCATTAAAAGCAAAATTCATCTCAAAGGATTTACCTAGCAAGCTATCACTCTACTCTGTTTTCTGTTTTCTCTTTTCCTTTTACATTTGAAATGAATGCTGTAATGAATTTCACTATGCCACAGGTAATAATAGCACACACAACTAAAGACTGTCCACTGCCATTCCTGAAATAGACTCTTCAGTAGAAAGAACAACAGTGCTGTCATTTACCGAATTGTATGGGAAGCAAGGATCGGAACTGGGGACATAAAAAGACTTATGAGTCAGTGGAGTCCAATTTAGCTTTGATGGTAGTGCATGGTGCATTATTTAGTCTATTTTCATGGAAAATTATATTGTTAGGGAACGAAGAGTCCTGTCCATTTGTCAGAGCCCTGGCTGCTGATAGGGACATCTCAGCACTCAGACAGACCTCCCCTTCTCGTGAGCCCTCTCAAATCCCCTGCTGACCTGGACATCCCTAAAGGTCTCCAACCCCTCCTGACAGCCCTGTCCCCCCACTGCCCCAGGAAGGGAGTTTCTGGTCTGAGGTCGAAGAGGCCTTGCTCAGAACCCTTGGCCGTCTTGACACCTCTCTCCCCAGGGTTACTGTGTTCAGGGCTCTGCCCTTTACCTACTCTCGTTCTGTTCTCCATGCTCTGCGTATGAATTGTGTCTGTTGCTGTGGCTTCCACCTCTGCGCCAGAGCCTTTGCCCCTCAGTTATGGCGTACAGCCCTGCCTGGGTTTAGGCATCAGAGTGATCTGCATGGGAATCCCCTTCCATCCCCCATCAGATATCCCAGGTCCCTTTTCATCCCGCTGCCTGTTCAGCTCAATTCAGCAAGCACTTGTCACATGTGTTTGGCAGGCATCTTCTGTAGCTACCGAGGATACAGAGGTACTATTCTATTTGAATTCGGGGGGCAGTTTATTTTTATTTTTACTACCCAGCGAATCGTTGCAATGCCTGAAGTCTTAGCTGTCAGCTACTATTCACTTTCTATCCCTGCATCCTCCCTAAGATAATTCAGTAATACAGTTTCAATTTGATTGAAATAATATTCAAATATACATATCTGCTTCCAGCTGTCTTACATGTCTCATTTAGCATATGCACTTAGATGTTTCCTTGTCTCCTTAAAATAATAAAATCCGTGGTGCCTTCGGTTCCTGAAATGCAGAAGTGAATGGGGAGATAATTTAATAAGTTGTGGTGTATCAGTGCAATGCAGTTTTAAGCAGCTATCAAAAATGCTTACAGACAACTGTGGACATAAGTTCTGCTTCTCTACACAATCTCAACTTCCCCCCAGTGAGAATCCTTTTCTAAACAGGGAAGAAGTAAGATAGGAAACAAGCGATATGATCTCTCCTCCACTTCTTTCTCTGTTTCTGTGTTTATAGTGCATTTATTGACCCAGTACATATTTTTACATAACCTGTTATGGCTTGACTTGATTCTTTTGTTTTCCTCTTTCTCTGCGTTTTGGTGGACTTTCCCCTTCATCCTGGGCCCATCGCCTTGGCCTGTATCTCTGTATTGCCTCCCAGATACTCGGAGCTTTAGCATAACGTCTCTCTACAGTTTATTCTTACTCTTTTCCTTTGCCCCTCATTTCTTCCTACTCCCAGTGCCATGTGTGCTGCACCTGCTGCAGTGACCACTAGTTCATCCGATGGGAAACCAAGCCCAGCAGTGGACTGGAGGAGCCACCTTCCTTCAGGACACAGTGCCTCTTTTGCCTAACAATGCACAATGGCTTAGTGGCACCTTCATCCAGTCCTCACCACAGCCTTCCCAGGAGGTACTGATACGATGGGAAACTCGAGGCTCAGGGAAGTTAGGTAACGTGTGGGGGAGCCCACGTCAGAATCCGGGCAGCCTGCTCATTTAATGGCTGTGCTCTGCCGCCTCACCGCAGTGATTTCTGTGGTTGCAGAGAACAGTGCCTCAGAGGGCGGCGATATTCACCTGAGAGCAAGCAAAGCAGCGACTGCTTGTTCGTTATGGGTGCAGCTGGCCCTGGGTAATAGTATTCTTTATTTCAGCACTTCCTAAAATGTGTCCTGTGGAAAACTAAGTTTTCATTGCTAGTAAATTCATTTAATTTAGAAAATATAGTACATCATATTCACTTCTTAGAGTTTCCCAAGTGTGCATGGGCCTATTAGAGGTTCTTTAAAAAAATAGTAAAGCAACTCATTTCACTTTGCTTAGCCCAGTATTTCTCAAATGTGTGGAGTATGGGAACTTTCCCTGCGACATAACACCTGTTGACATCCCGCAGAAACACCGCTTTATGTAAACTTTCTGGCGTGAGGATAAGTAAGCAGCTATTTCAGAAATTGTATTTTAATTAAAGCAAAGCCTTACTGGCTTTATTACAAGGAAGACACTAAGTGTCTAGCCTGTTTTACTATAGCCCACTCTGATCCATCGTACCCTAGGTGGCTGCTGGGAGAGGGTATTCGCGTCAATGATTGTGCTGTAAGAAAACATGGGGCTCACTGGAGCAACCTGGATGGGAAAAAAAAAAGAAAAAGAAAAGGGGCAAAAAAAAAAAAAGAAGAAGAAGAAGAAAAGCAAGCCTCCCAGCCTCTGTTCAGCCGGTTTGTGTCAGAAGGGCCCCCAGGTGAAATTTCAGCTCCCGTGGAGGACTGGGTATCCAGTGTCTGCTTTTGTAAACACATATCGTAGAGTTGGTAGACAGAAGCTTCCCAGCTTCTTTCCATACAAAGACCCAGCTGGATCTAAAGGTGGAATATGATGTCACCAACTATCTATAGATAGATATTCCTTAATTAATACCTGGCCAATGAGTACCTGGTTCTTTTGTTCTAAATTGGGCCTACGTCTCATTGTCATCCATCAACTGTGGGGAACCAAGCCAGGGGGCAGGGCTGCCAGAACCTGGGATCATCCAAGGCCTTCGGCAGTAGAGGCAGAAGTAAGAGGCTGTATATAGCCCTGTGTAGGGGGTGTTGGGGGAGGAGGGGCCACGTGTGCAGAGGCAGCAGGCCCAGGGGAGTCTTGCCTTCGGGAAGGCAGCCCAGTGATCTGACTAGCTCCTGGGAGAATGAAGTCAGTCTGGCTGGGAGCTTTTATCTGCACAGCCCCAGGTGGCTGGATTGGCCCCGCCTTGCCGATGGCACACTCTAGTTCCTTCTTTCCCAGTGTTGCCTTTCGTGAGACTCACTCTAGGCACTGACTGCACATGCAGGCCCCCTTGCCCATCCCAGAAGGACCATCTTGGCCTGTGTGATAAATGCCCCCTATCAATGTGATGAAGCAGGTTTGGGGAGCTCTGCCCTGGTCATTCTCGGCGTCTTAGTAGGAGCAGGCTCTGTTCACTCCTCCACGTGCTTTGGCTTGTCAGTTTGTTATTTTTGGCCTGATGTGGACTCTGTGAGAGTCTCATGTTGTCTCAGAAGGGACAAGGGTCCCATCCTCCCCATCCTGGTCTTCAGGGCTCTGGACTCAGCCCCTCCAGCCAAGGCCAGGTCATGGCCAGATGCTGGACCCCAGCTAGAATAAGTGGATATATGTTTTCTCCTTACTGGGGGTTCAGCCTTCCCTGTCCTGTTGTAATAAGTAATTTTAGAAGGCAGTTTAGTGCGCTGATGGTGCCTGTTTGCTACCTTTTATGTTAAACTTCTTATCTGTGCTAATTAGCCAAGAGTACTTATAGAGCACATACTATGTGCAGAATGAGCAATAAAAAGTAAATTAAACACGTCCCTACTTTCTGGGCATTGCGTAACTTGTTCGAATTTGTGATAACAAAAAAGTTTTGGATGGTGGTGATGGTTGCACAACAGTGTGAATGTGCTTAATTCCACTGAACTGTACACTTAAAAACATTAAAATGGTAAGTTTTGTGTTGTGTGCTTTTTTCCACTATTAGGGAAAAAAACCAACTTGTTCAGGAGATAATGTACCCAAAAACCAACAGAGGAAAGACATTTACAAAGTGATAAACCAGCAAACATAAAGAAGCACATGAACTTAGAGGGATGTGCGAGTGAAGTAAACCAAACACCTAGACAGCTTTTGTGCGGGTTTTGAAGGAGGTAAGAATTGATAGATTGGAGAATGACGCCAATGAGAGAGATGGCATGTGTGGAGACTACAATAGACCATGTGTGCTAGAAAGCAGATTTCTAAAGGGACCACTCAGCAGAAGAGGCAGCCCTCACACTGCCAGCCGGCCTGTGTGTGCAAGTGCCTGCCAGGGGGACATGAGGGATGAGGAATCGCAAAATGGTGAGGGGAAGTCGCCCTGGGGTGGGTGGTAACGGTGAGGCCTCTTGCTTTGAGTGAGTAGAGAGGTAGTGTCTTGATTCAAAGTGATCTTCTGCTAACTCTTCTGGTAGTATAACTGAAATTACAGAAGGAAACTCCTAGAGACCCCCGAGGAACAAGCTGTTGGAGATGGTTAGAAATGGCCAAAAGTGGGCCAACTGCCAGATCTGCTCTGTGTGGGAGCTGGGAAGGACCTGGAGGTGGCCTTGAAGCAGCCTAGGCCAGGGCTTTGTGGACCAGACAGCTGATGTGAGACAGGTAGCTTCCAGGAAAGGTGTTACCTGCCACGAGGACCCTAGATTTGCAAGGGGACCTCACTTAGAACAACTGGTGGTTGAGTCGAGATTTACTGGAGGCAGAGATGCTAGGAAGCAGTCACCGTGGCCTCCCAGATGGGGCTGGGGAAGGAGTGGGAGTGGGGCTGTGTGCCTGATAAGCTCGCCATGCAAGCCCAGCCATCTGGGGCTAGTCTGGCACTTAGTAGGCGTTCAGTAAATATTTGCTGCATTAAAATGAGTTGGAAACCCACTTGATTCTATTTTGTGTGATTTTGTTTGTTTGTTTTTGTTTGTTCTTAATTTTCTGGTAAAGAGTTATTTCCTTTTTAAAAAGAAGAAGGTTTTTGATTTGGCTAAATCAAGCCACATCTAGAACAGTATGACTCCCTGGGTGCTAATGACCACTCTTTCATCCTGACGGGCTCCCTTTGCTCCCTTGATGCGTTCGTCTGTGCCTTCCTCAGTCCCACCTCTGCTCCTTCAACATGCTCTTCCTGGGTCCAGATACTGTCTTGCTCCCTTGCAAGCTGCATGCTTGCCGTATCTAATTACTGAGCATCTCCTCTTGTTTGTTCCTCAGATGCCTGCATCTCAGCATTCCAAAATTGCACTCCTCATCCCTCCTTTGTGGTTTGCTGCTGCTCCTCTTCCTCCAGGATGCTGTATGTCCTTAAGAGGCATCACCATCCGCTCAACGTCTCCAGCTGGAAACCTCAGTGCCGTACATGACTCCACCATCTTCTTAACTCACCCTCAGTCTTGTTGAGTCTGCCTCAGACATGGCTCTGGAATCTCACCTCACCTCTGTGAGGCTGCCCCATCCCAGGTACTCCAGAAACACAGACAGGCGCCTGTCTGTTCTGCTGCTGCTGCCAGTCAGAGGCAGCGAATCCATATAACCCCAGTCCCTCTCAGAGAGAGTTAGCAGGCCTTAGAATTATTTCCTTCTGCCCTGTGCTCAGAGGAGATACTGCACCTCCTTGGTCCCACAGGGACGTGGGTTTCTTAGTTCCCCACCAGAGCCCTAAGTCTTAAAAATGTCCAGCCAGTGACCCAGGGTGTGTTCCTTTTTGGTCCTACCAGCTCCCAAACTCTGGGGCTCTGGGGTGCAAAACCACTTCTCTTTGGGAACCTTGAGGCTCAGAGCAGTGGTTCTCCACCTTGGCCGTATGTTGGAATTACCCGGGGCATTCAAAGGCTTACTGATGCCTGGGCACCAGCCAGACCTGTTAAATTGTTCTCTCCGAAGGTGGAGCCTTGGCATTTTGTCAGGGCTCCCTCAGTGATTTTAATCTTCAGTCAAGGTGGAGAATGACTGAGTCAAAGCATGTTTCCACGCAGATTCTCAGAATCATGCCTACTCTCCAGCTCTCCAAGTAGAGACTGGCCTTTTCAGGTTGTCGAGGAAGAGCCTAACTTGGAATGACTCTGCTAGGTCCTCGATCATCTTTCATCCAAAAATTCATTCATCTCCTCTGGACCAGCCACTGGGAAACGAACCTAACTACTGCTTACAGGGGGCATCTGTGCTTTGGAGCACCACCCCGTATCTACTCACTTTGATTTTCCCAGCCCTTCGTTTTCCTCTGGGGTCTGCTCCAGTCCTACTCCCGGACCATGGCCCTCAGTGAGAAGCCACCTTCACCCCTCACTCCAGGGCCACATAGGACCCAGATTAGGCCAGTTGGGCATTTCATCGCCCTGGCTACAATGCTTGGCTCGGGGACAGACCTCTGCTCTAAGGCAGGACAGTCAGACACAGCGCATCTCAGTTCTGGGGCTTTGGTTTGAACTTTTGGGAATTTGCTCATTTCTTGCCAGATAGGAATGTGAGCCTAGAGCCAAGAAGAAAGCTTGTCTGAGGGTGGCGCACAAACAGGGCGAGGAAAACCCAGGGAGGGACCCTGCCCCCGAAGATCACTGTCTAATGGAGGAGAGGATGGTGATGACCCGTGAGCTAGTTCAGGGCAGCAGAGCAGCATAACCTAGATGTCCCCGGGGCAGTTGCAGCTGGCTGGGCTGCCCACAAGCTCATTTCCAGTTTTGCCTCATAGTTCTGCTGAGAGGCAGCAGGGAGGTCCAGCCTCACCTCTAGGTTACTGGATTGTTTGATGAGCAACCCCTCCGCCCAGCAGCTGAGGCTTCCCGGGACCCTGAAATGCAGGAGCTCCCTGGCTCCCCCATCCTACTTCAGGCTCCATCCCTTCCTGGAGGCTGATCTACTCCCGCCTCTCCTTCCTGGCCTTGGCTGAAACCTGTCTTGCTTAGACTCTCCTGACTGACACCTCCTGCCCCCAGTCTCTGCCTCTCCAGACCATTCTCCCGACTGCTGCTGCCCGATGGAAGGTGCAGATCTGATCATGCCAGCTTCCTACTTCAGAACTTCCGCTCGCTCCCTATGGCCCTCAGAATCAAGTCTGAACTCTTTAATGTGCTCTCCAGGTCTTCCACAATGTGGCTCCAACTCACTCCTTGTGCCTGGCCACTTCCCACCGCCATGGTTGCCGAGCCAACCCCATGGACATTCCCCGTCACCCCCTATTTTAGTCAAGCCCTTTCATGCTCTGTGCCTTAGCAAGTGCTGGTCTGTCTGCAAGAATTGGCCTTCTCTCCCATAAGTCCTTTAAGATCCTGCTTTTTGAAGCCTTCTCCAGGCAGCGTCAGTATCTCATGGAATTTTCTTCATACCCCAGTTACATTATATTTTGCTGATTAGGCTATTTGAGGACATAGACCAGCTCAGAAGAGATGCTCAGTTAAGGTTAAATGAATGGGTGAAGACTGTCAGAATCCCCAGAGGTATCTGGGATAGACTTAGAAAGCCCTGGATGGTAGCCACTGTTTCCCATTTATAGCTTGCCTTTCTGAGGGCTGGTTCTTGGCTAGATTGAAAACAGAAGGGGCTAGGGCTGGGGGTCCCTTATTGATCCAGTGTCATCTGAAAGAGATGCCTCTTATTCTACCCTCAGGTGCTCTGAAGCTGTGGAGTGCTTTGGACACAGGTCAGCAAAGTGCTACTGAGCAGAAAACACGTAAGCTGTTTCCATACAGTTTCAGAATACTCAGGCCAACACTAGTAAAGTTTAAAATGTTGACTATAAATGCCATTATAACGGTATTAATTCAGTTACAATAAAGAATGGGAATTTCATCCCATTTTCACCATGTTAGCCAGTAATTATAATAATATTTATGGTATTGGGAATGTACTGTACTAGGGATGGAGCTCAGCACTTCACATGTATTCTCTCACTCCATCTTCCTAACAGTCCCACGAGGGACCCACACTTTACAAAGGAGAAAACTGAGGCTCAGAGGGATAAAAAGCTTGCCAGGTGTCATAGAGACAAGTGGAAGAGCTGGGACATAGCCTTAGGCCTGAGTCCAGTGTGTCTACTTTTATATCGTGATACACATCCAGTTTACCACCAGGTCGTGCTGAGTCTGCCTCCAGTGCGTATCTCTAATCTGTAATCCACTTCCCTTCATCTCTAAGCTTATCTTTTGTCTAGGCTCCTGCTAGAGCCCCTTAAATGGTCTGCATACTTTTACCCTTGTCTCCTTCTTCTGTCTTTTTCTTCCAGGAGCCACAGTGATCTTCAAAAAATGTAAGCCAGGTCGTGGCATTTCCCAACCTGTCAAGCAGTGCATTGGATAAATCCCAGATCCTGAACCCAGCCCCAGGGCCCTGCATACCTCTCCCACCCCACCCTGTGCCTTGCTAAACTCACTGCATCTAAACACACGAACCTTCTTTCAGATCCTCAAACCAGCCTGTTCTCTGCCACCTCAGATGTTCTCACAGCCTTCTCTGCCTGGGACCTCTCCTCTCCACGACATCCCTGGCGAACACCTCTTTGTTCCTCAGGCCTCTTCTTAGGTGTCTCTTCAAAGAGGCCACTCCTGAGCACCCTTCTCAGCCGAAATTAGACCCTTTTGTTGACAAAGATTACAGTTTATAGATTTGTGTGATTATTTGATTAATAGCTTCCACCCAATCTCATAGCTCCATGATGGAAGAACTGTGGGTTTTTTTTTCTAAGCACTATCCCTAGTGCCCAGTACAGTACCAGATATATAGTAGGTGATCACTAATTGTTTTAAAAAAATAAAAATATTCTGTGTTACTGTATAGTATTCACAAATATAATCTAATAGCTATATAATATCTGACAGTTATCCACTTAATGGCTTTAATAAGACATTTGTTTCATATGCAGTTGAAAGAACTGAACTCTTACGGTCAGAAGAAAAAGATGTTCAAAGTCCCTGGATCAGCAGTGTCAGAAATTGGAACACACTAACAATTACATCACACACGTACATGGTGAGCCTCGTTTTGCTGTTGAAAGAAAAAAAAATATACAGATTTCAGGTTTTGAAATCAACTTAGTGGGTTGTGAGCAGCACTGCTTTTAAAAATAGAATGAAAAATGTCAGAATGCTTTGCAGGCAAGAGGATAAGAATTGTTTTGTATAACCTTCACTTATATATAACTTCTGTTTCCATTTTGTGCAGCTGTAACTGTAGGTAAAGTTGAAGTCTAAACTGGGTTGCGGTGTAAAATGTATTTCTCACTGTGGGTTGCAGTTAAAAGAAAATTGAAAAGCATGGATTTCAGTGGCTGGCTTTGGTGGCAGGCAAACATTTTCAAGTCCCAGGTATCACCTGATGAGTTACCTGTTCAGGATTCCACATGCTCACCTTTCTGACATGGCCAGTGACTGCATTGCTTGAATGATTAGTAGACAGGAGACTCGAGGACTACTTTTTTTTCCCCAGAAAAGTTAGCAGTTATTATTATTATATAGCTGTGGTTTGGAGAATTGGACAAATTTTAGACTTACAGACAAGTTGCAAGAATAATACCAAGTTCACATACACTCCCCCCTCCCCACGGTTTCCCCCACCATTTACATCACCACACATGTACACTTATGTACACTTATAAGACTTATGTACACTTCTCCAGCTTTTTCTCTTTCTCTTCCAGGACCTAATCCAGGATCTTATATGCGTTTTGTCGTTACATCTCCTTAGTACCTTCTGGTCTGTGATAGTTTCTCAGTCTTTCCTTGTTTTATATGACCTTGACAGTTTGGTCAGGCGTTTTGTAGCATGTTCCTCGGTGTAGATTTTTGTCTGGTGTGTTTCTCACAATTAGACTGGGGTTATGGGTTTAGGGACAAAATATCACACAGGTGAAGTACGTGATATCAACATGGCTTATCTCTGGTGACCACTTACTGGGTCAAGGTAGTGTCTTCCAGGTTTCTCCACTGGAATGTTATGATTTTTCTCGTCCCATACTCTATTCTTTGGAAGAAAATCACGAAGACACTAAGACCAGCCTACTCTCAAGGGGGTGGGGGCTTGAGGGTATTAAATTCCACTTCCTGGAGTGGGGACTGTCTACACATATTATTTAAAATGCTTCTGCAGGAAAGATTTCTCTTGTCCATTTATGTGTGTATGTAGTAATTTATGTCGGTATGGAGTCCTGTATATTTATTTCGCATTTTGCATTATGATCCTGTACAGTGTTACTTATTCTGTGGCTCACATTTTCCAGCTTTGACCATAGGGAACCTTTTCCATTGCCTTCAGCATCCCTTTGATGTGCCCCCACGCTGTCATTTTTTGAGCACTGCCTTGCTTTCTGGTACTACAGGCTGCTCTAGGCTCCACTTGTATTGTCCCTGCCCAACTGAAATCAGCCATTTCTCCAGGAGCCAGCATTTGAGAGACAAGGAGCAGAGATATGGAGTCACCCTTGTCGGCACAGAGGGCGCACAGTGCCTTCCTGCCCGGGCGCTTGGGAAAATCAGTTGGCAACACAGAGGAAGGGCACACGTGGAGCTGCGTTCTGTCTCCTCGTTTCTCAGGCTCCGACAGCTCTCTGGGGAGCCTCCCACGGTTATCCGATCTGCCCCGGTGAGAGTGCAGAATGTTCTCCAGACCCACTGGCCCTGCCTGGCGGTCAGGTTCTGGGAGCCTCTGCCGCCCACACCGAACGGCAGGAATCTCAAGTTCCTGAGCTGGTGCACTCAAGGTCTGGCCACCCAGACTCGGGGGGCATCTCAGCCTGCTCATCCCCAACTCTGGATCTGTCCAAACACCGGTGTTTATTTTCACGAGGCTGCTGTTTCATATTTGGCTTCCACCCCACCTCCGCTCTCTCATGTGTGTTCAGCAGGTGTCCTTGCTTCCTTAGAAAAAGCAGCCCCCCAGGCAAGTTCCCGACCTCGCTTACATTCCCCGCTAGACTTTCTCCCCTCTCCAAAGCTCACTTCTCCTCTTTCCCCAAGACCGCCCCTTCTTTCCCACGACTTCATCTTGCCCCGCTCACTGCCTTCTCTAGAAAGACACTCAAGTCTTGGCCTACAAAGATCCTCCTTGGCCTTGCCTCAACCTCCAGCCAGCACAGAATCTCTTTCCCCTTCACTTCGGGCCTCGTGAAGGAAGAGACGCCACCATCATCTCCTTTGACAACTGGGAGATTTTTCCACAGAAAAGGGGTGACTGTTGGCTTTGATGGGGGCAGGCACTGATAGGAAAGTTAAATGGCCCCTCTGTGGGGATGACTCCACATTGATGACATGCTGGTAAGGACTACCCCAGACACTTAGACAAGGCTCTGGGTGTCTGGGAAAGCCCCTGGGCCAGGAGAGCAGTAGAGGCCACTTTGTACAGGGCATAGCGGACACCCATTTCCAAATCTTGTCTCATCAGCCCTTTTCCTCCCCTTACCCCAGAGCGAGAACCTTTACCAGACAGTGCCAGCATTTAACCTCACGCGGATTCACACCTTCAGCATCGCCCTGCTTTCCACGGACTGTGTGAAGCAGCCCAGTGACTCACCAGCCTCACCCGTTTGGCTTCGCACATCTTCCCAAGGTAATGCGGGTGTGGCCTTTCCATGAGTGGAGCAGGGGAAACTCCCGCTCAGGGTTTGGACACAACTTGGCTCCATTGCACTGTGAATCTGTCTTCTGGTACCCTACTCCCCTGGTCAATTTTGTGCGTCTGCGGCCTGGCCTACTGGCTACTTCATTCATTCAACAAGTATTTATGGAGGACTTACAGGCACAGTTCTAAGCACTGGAGATTACAATGATGAGCAAAAAGCTATGGCTTCCCAGAGTTTGTAGACGTGCTTGGCAGACATATTAAGCTGATAATGGCACAAATATAACGAACAATAAGTGCAATGAAGAAAAAGTGCAGGAATTCATGGTCTTCTCTGGGCATTAACTAAAGGTTCCATGAAGGAGTGAGTTCGTGATCTGAAGAATGGGTAGGAATTGACTAGGTCAAGGGGGTTGGGTGTCAGAGACAGGGGAGGAGAAAATCTTCCCAGACTTCGAGAACGGCATGTGCAGAGGTCCTGGGGCCGAAAGGAAGCTGGCCAGTGGCTGGAGAGAGTGCAGGGACTGAGAGGAGGAAAGGCTGGGAGGGCAGTGGAGGTGCAGTGGGGCAGGGCCTTGCATGCACATTCACATCTCGGGTCTTCCAAGGACAGCTGGAAGGATGTTAAGGAGGGTGACAGGATCAGATTTGTAATTGTGAAAATTACTGACCAACTGGTGGTGCCCCCACTCCCAGACTTTGGGGTTAGCAGGTAAAGTCACGGTCCCAGGAGAGATACGTGTCGGGTCGAGGTGGCCCTGCGCCATATACTTGTTTCTTGACTGTTTACTGTCCTGAGATGCCAGGCTCAGGAGGGCAGTGTTCTCAGCAAGCGGTCCTGTGGAAGGCCCAGAGCCCGCAGGAAGGTTAGGTCAGTCCCAGCGCCAGCCTTTAGCAGGGAGTCAGGATCCGCTATGGGGAAGATTAAGAGACTTGGTCTCTGAGTTCCACCTTTACCACCTCAATTTCCCTTGCTCTAAGAATAAGACAAGCTTGATCAAGCCCCTTTAAAAGCGATGGCCCTCCAGTTGGGAGCCCCCATCCCTCCTTTCCCCGGGAGGAGCCCGCAACACCTGCTGCAGGTTAGGATCCTCCCTGCCACATGCGCTTCTGCAGATTTCGTGTTGGTGGGTCCCCTAGGCCACCCAGCCTTGCGGAGGACAGCAAGATGAAGGTGGGCTTCAAGGAGAGGTGTGGCCCTGCCTCTCTCCGATTCTGAAGACCTGAGCTCTGATCTGAACGTATGACCCTGGGCAAACCATTTTGCCTCCCGGAGCCTCAGCGCCCCCACCCGCAGAGCCAACTGCGAGTGGGATTCAGCCCAGCAGGCGGGATGCTGCTTCGCTGCATTGCGCGGAGCCCCCGGGGGGCGCGCGGCCCGGAGGCCGCGGGGTTACGTAAGGGGCCGGGCGGGGGGAGCGGGGCGGGGCGGGCACCGCCCAGTGGGGCGGCCCAGCCCCCGCCTGCCTGCCCGCCCGCGCCTGGCGGCGGTGGCGGCGGCATAGCCCGCGGAACCGAGCGGCGCCGGGGCTGAGCCGGGCGCGCACGGGCCGCCGCATGTGCCGCGCGGGGAGCAGCTGCCGAGCGGGCGGACAGCGAGCGCGAGAGGCCCCGTCGGAGCGGCTGCGGAGAGCGCCGGAGATGGGGTGAGTGAGCCCGCAGCGCCGCGTCCCGGCTCAGGCACCCCGCGCTGGGAACCTGGAGCGAGCGCGCCGCCGATCCCGCGCCCCGCGCCCGCGGACCTTCCCTCCGAGCCTCCCGGGCGCGGGTGCCGTGCGGGTTCAGGCGCCTGCCCGGCCTCGGTGCCGGTGCCTCGGCCGTGCTGCGGTCCCTTCGCCCCGGGCCTGTGTCTGAGCGAAGGAAGCTGTTTGTCCTCAGCGATTGGGTTTATTACAAACAAAATGGAAATCCAAGTTTTCCCGAAAAGGAAATAATAACAAGCCCCCAGCGTGGGGAGTGGACTTTGAGATGGCGGGGATGGTGGCGGTCCGTAAGGAGCCCAGCCGAGCTTCAGTCTTCGAGCAGCCGAGTGGATGGATGCTCAGGAGAGAAGTTGAAATACTCTGTCGAAGTGACTAATGCTTCTGAGTATACAAAGTGACGTGGGGGGCAGGGTCGACTCTGAGCAGGAGGCGCCGTGAGTCCCGGAGCCACTGTGCCACCACCACAGTTAACTCCTCACGTTTGCTCGCGAGCCGAGCGCACTTCGCGATGTGCCGTGGGTATTCAGGGAACGGTTATTATGCCCATTTCACAGATGAGAAAACCGAGGCCCCAAGTGGTTCGGGACTTTCGGGAGCGTTCCTAGAGGGACACAGTGGATGGGGGGAGCCACAGCCTGATGGCAGGGCGCAGCAGCAGGGGTGGGGGAGGTAAGGGGGAATAGGGGGTGGACACAAGTGAACCAGAGCTCAATCCCCCGTGTCCCCTGCTGTTGAGTTTAGCGTCCTTCCTCCAGGCATTCCCCAGCAGAAGATTTCTGCTCTGTGTGTCTAGAGGTTTTGCTTTCCTGTATGGGGATGGCTGGGGAGTGGACGGGGCAGGCTTGTCCTGGTGGCGGGGCCAGGCTCCCATGAATCGGTTGCTTTATTGCGCCTTACTCCAGGTGAGTTTCTGGAGCCATTTTACCCCGTAAACTTTATCTGTGAGGTCTGCAAAGGGCTTGGAGGAATCAGAGGGAGGCCAAGAGGAACGCTGAGGAAGTGTGAGGGCTTTGGACCAGCATGAGCAGGATAAGGAGACAGCAGAGCCAAGTGATTTGCTTGAAACACTGGGACCCATCCAGATTTCACCTGGGCAGAAAGAAACTGTGGGAGGTTTCCCAGACGTGCCCTGGCTGGGAAGCAGACATTCTGTAACATCTCCAGTGACCACTTGGTAGACTGTGAAAGGCTGCTCTTTAGTGGGGACCTTCGCAGCTCTCAGATTTCATATTTTTAAAAAATGTACGAGAAGAAGGAATTGGCAAATGCTGGTCTCAAGATGGAAGATAAAGGGATCTGGGAATTTTAACTCTCTGTTCCCCCTCCCCCAGCCAGCAGAAAACCAGCCCAACATACTTGGTGATCAAAAACAAATATTGAAACTCCAACTGTGGTAAGATCAAATGGTTCTGTAGGAATGAAAGTGTTTATTCACAAAAGCTTCAAGAAAATGTCAGAAACTAATTTTTGTCTGTGGAGAAGCAGGAGGAATCGCTTGGGGATTTTGTTTAAACATGGAACGCGTCTTTCATGTAATTTTAACATCATCCATATCTGTCTATTACGTCTAATAGGTACGGGCTGGTTGGTAACTCCTACCTACTTCTGCCATTTTCAACATATCCACTCCTTCTATAATTTATGGGAATGTACAAGCCATGGTTGTAAATTGAGATGGAGCGAGGGCTGGATAAGCAGTTCAGACAGAGGCGGGTGGGGGAGCCATTTTCACTGCAAATAGAACTGGTGTCATCTTTTCCCCACGTTGAGTAGGACGGAGGAGGGAGAAGCGGGAAAGGGCAACCAGTAGGAAACTGTGTTGTGGTCCTACAGCCTTGTCATGGCTCTGCCGTGCAGGTGTAACCAGGATTTAAGGAAAAAACTCTGATTTTACTTACCCCCCTTCCAAAAGATGCTTTTCCTCATTCTGAAGTTCACTGCGATCGCCCACTTCTCTTCTGTGCAGTGTTTTGCGCTGTGCGTGGTTTCCCCGGTGAGTTTGTGTTCCCGCTCCCCGAGGCCGCTTTTTCAAACCTTCTCCCTTCCTCAGACCTTCTCCTCCCCACAGACACCTAGCCTCCCTTCTCACTGGCAGAAGAGAAGCCTAGTCCAAGGACAGCACCACCTCCCCACGGGCCTACAGTCCCTCCTGCAGCCGCCCTTCATTTTCCTTCCCGCAGGTTTTGCTGGGTGGCCGGTCCCTCCTTGTCCCAACAGAGCCCAGCCCCTCCCGGGGGACCATCCATCCCATCTGCTCTCACTTCATCAGGAAACATTTCTTGTCCTTCGCCTCCCTCTCTCTCCAGGATTTTTCTAATCAGTTACAACACGCTTCAGTCCCCTGTTGTCCGGTGAGACTTTGTCCATTCCCGCATGGAGATGTTCTGTGTCCGCGTAGCCCAGTACAGCCGCCACCAGCTACATGCGACTGTTGAGCACTGGAAATGTGGCAGGGGACCTGAATTTTTAATTTAATTGACATTTAAACAACCACGTGTGGCTACTGGCTGCCATATGGGACGGTACAGCTTTAGCTTCTGTCATCTAATGTCCCTCTCCTGCTTCCATTCCACTTCTTTGCTCCCCTTCACCTGAAAACACCTCGAGATACATGTCCAAACCCACTTCTGCATCGGTTTTCTTTGCTCACCATTTGCTCGCGCCCCACACTGTACATTCCTGCTTCTGTTTCCCCACTCCACCTGAACATCCTTCTCAGCTCTGCTCAACTCTTCTGCTCCTCCTGTCCTCTGAAACTGCAGCCTGTGACCTGCACAGTGCCAGACTGTGTCCTTGTCCTGCTCTACCGCAGCCATGTTCCTCACCAGTGGCCGTGCCCTCTTCCTCGAAACAGTTCCCCTGCCAGCATCTTGCCACCACTCTCTCCTGGTTTTCCTCTTACCTTCCAGGTGGTTCCTTCCAGTCTCCCTGCTGGTTGCTCCTCTGCCCAGCCTCTGATTGATGGGGTTGCTTAGGGACTGGTGGTCTAGGTTCCTTTCCACTGTCAACACTTCCTAGGTCGTGGTGTTCTCCCCGCCCCAATGTCTGTGAATACCAACTGCGTGCTGACAAGTCACATGTTTTCCTTGGGCTCCCTACTCTTGACTGTGCGTGGAGCTCTTGATAAACCTTCCCTCCCCCCACCCAGCCCATTCCAGTCAGTGGCCCCAGAATCCACCTCCTTGCTAAGAGTCAGCCTGGATTCTCCTCTCCCTTACTCTGTAGGTCTGCTTCCAGCATATATCTGCTCCTTCTTGGCCACTGTCGCCTCCTTCCTCCAATAGCTTCCCTGCAGACCCCCACCTTCAACTCTGAGCTATCTCCAGCCCATTTCCCACACTGGACGCCCAAGTGAGTGGCTTTTAAAATCACGAGTGACATCCCATCACTCTCTTCCCTACAAGCCCTTCAGTCATCAGGGGCTTGCCTGTGCCCCATCTCCAGCTTTGCCAGCCACTCTGCCCGACCTCACTGCCTGCTACTATCATGGCTTCCTTCCTTTCCTTTGCTCGCCCTGTCTATTCCCTCTGCCTGGAGTGCTCTTGCCCTGGCTCTGCAAATACCTTCCTCGTTCTCCTCCTCCCGATTTCAACATCGGGGTCACCTGCTCAGAGTCTTTCCGGACCGTACCCATCCTTGCTGGCACGGCCACACCTTCGTTTGCTCAGCACACCAGCGATCATCTGGGCTTTGTTTGCTTATTTATAATCTCTTCCCCAATAGCATCTGGCAAAGATAGGGTCTTAGATTTTTCCACCCATGTACTCTAACATCTAGCTCAGTGTCTGACACCTAATAGGCCCCCAATAAATGTTTTTTGATTGAGTTAATGCTTGAATATGCTGGGCAGCCTTGCTTGGATGCTGGCCCAGAAGTTGTGACAATTTTTGGATTACCTTTTATATAGCTTGTTCAATTGAGAGTTGCAAAGGCCAAGGGAGAAAGAAATATCATTTGGATGCAGTTTTCCTTTAATGCTAAAGCGAGCCATTTAGCTTTTGTCGTGACTTGGGTTAATTTTCAGGCATCAACTGTCATCTGAGTATAGGGGTTGTAAATTACCTTCTTACCTGCCTGCAAAAGGCTCTAACAGAGGAGCCGTCTTGTCCGCTGTTGTGACTTTTAGCTGATTTTGTCAGTGTTTACAAACAAGATCTATTGTATTTCTGTTTGGCGTCAGCTTACACTCATTTATTGTGTTAAACCAAGATTACGTTGCAGTGCACGGAGGCCACAATCTTGGTGATCTAACACCTCAGGCCTTCTTTCGGTAATCTACACCGATTAACTTTCGATGTTCATCCCTTCTCTAAGTTTCCATTGCTCCTGAATCACACCAAACTATGCCGTTCCTACAAATTACAGCCTTTTCTTTGGGGCTAAAATAGATACAGTCTCTTAGTTATAGTTTTCTCCTGGTCCTGCGATGGGTGTTTCAGACTTCACTGTCTGAGGTTCATTCCCTCTCTTCATGTGCAAGGCAGTTGGAGAGTCTGTTGGGGATCCAGGATGAACAGCGCTACTAGTTAGTTCCTGCTCTTGTGGAGTTAATAATGGTTTAGAAGGAGAGATAAACCACATATGTAGGTACCAGCTTTATATGTGTGTTTAAATAAAATATTGTAACCCACGGGTGTCAGAAGTGGTACCCGGCTATTTGGGGACCAGCACACTACGGGGAGGTGCTGGGGAAGCTGTTAGCATTTAGGGTCACCGTCATGATGTAGACAGCCATCTCCCTTGGCGCCAGAGTTGAAAAAATATGCAGTACTTGGAATGGGGTAGGCACTAAACAGATGTATGTTGAATGAATGAGTGAAAGGAATGAATGAATGAAAACTCTGTGGGTTGACTTTTACTTTGTTGGAAAAAGCCCTGAAACTCCCGGCCTTGAGGGTTTTAGGATGGAGCCATGGGCACATTTGATGTTTGAACATACTGCCCCGAAGGAAGACCCAGAGAAGAGGGATAGTTTGTTTTGTCTAATGGACTCAGTGATTTTGAGTAAATTATCAGGTTTCTTCTCTGTAATGGCTCCTGGGGAACTGAGAGTCAAATGTGTGGTTATCTTTAGCGAATTTATCAGATCTCATTCATTCTCTCTGTTCCTTGCTCAGTTTTATGGACCTTCCCTGTTTGCCTTCACTCTTTCTCATCTACCACCTTTTTTTTTTTTTTTAACAAAATGAAAATAGCTTTGTTTTTTTCTGATTATAAAAATATTACACATTCTTACTAAAACTTAACAGAATAAAGAAGGAAGTGAAAATTACTTGTCATGCCGCATCACAGGGATAACTCCATCAGCAATTGGATGTCTGTCTTTGCAGACATCGTCCTGTGTATATATGTCTCTGTGTCTAGAGCTATGTCTTCATAGTGCAAATATATTTTTTAACACAATGGAATTTATCCCAATACATCTGTTTTGTAACATATTTGTTTTTGACTTAAAATACCTTGAGTGGACATCTTTCCATGCCAATTACTATAAATATACATTTGAATTCACACCCACTTCTAATTTGTCATTTTGCTGAATGCTATACATCTTTGTAAATCTGCCTAAATCCTTTTTAGGACAAGGCAGTGTGTGTGTGTGTGTGTGTGTGTGTGTGTACACATATGTATGTATACATATATGTGTGTGTACACATATGTATGTATACATATATGTGTGTGTACACATATGTATGTATACATGTGCGTGTGTGTGTGTGTGTGTGTGTGTGTGTATATATCTCAAAAGACATTTTGACAATCCCTTAAAAGCAGTTGTTTGCTCTAAACGAATTATCAAAGGAAAGAAACGATGGAGGAGACCAAGATCACAATGAACATTGGGTAATTTGCGGTTACACTGTAATTTTGGGTGAGTCACTGCTCCTCAGTGAATCTCAGTGAGAGCATCAAGGATTCATCATTGTCGCTAATGGTGGTTGGTGGACCAGTGCCCAGCTGCTCAGTTTTTTGTTGTTTGTCTGGAATATCAGGGCAGAGAGATTCTGCTGTGAGACCGGGAGGAGGTTCTCTGCTAGCAGGACTGTGGCCACACCTGAATGCCCCTTCTGCTTCAAAAGCCCCTTGTCTGGTGGGCGTCACACCCCTCCTCCAGAGAATTCCTGGCGAGAGGATGGGCAGGGACTAGAAAGGGTGTCTCTACAGGAAGGACATTACAGTCCTTGCTTTCACTGTAAGCCTAAAGTTTAAAAAAAAAACATAAAACCTGGATGAATCCTGTGACATGTCACATCAGCCAACATTGGCATCCAAAACCTTTGGAAAAAGATTTTTCTTTGGTACATGGGAGATAGGATCTCTTTTCCACTTGAAAAGAAAAATTTTTTTTACTTTTGTCACAAGTGAAGTGAACAGCAGTCCAGAAAGAGATTTACCAAAGAGGAAAGGCATTTTCCAGAATATTAGAAATATTATATAGATATCTTACAGATCTTGAGAATTAGATGTTTTTTTTTTTCCCCCAATGGAAATAAATTAAGCAAAATCAAGAGGAGTTGGGGCCAGACGCTTCTAATTCGCATCGGTTCTGGTGCACTGGTCTCTAAGCACAGCTTGCCGCTGTGTGTGCACATCGCCGCGTGGCACAGGCAGGCCGTCCCGAGGCGGATTTATCGGTCGGGAGCTGAGGGCTGGCACCAGACACCAGCTTCCTGGCGGGGTGCGCTCGTGTGGGCTGAGCGGCAGGTTGGAAGTCTCTGCTGAACTACGACGAAGCCTCCCATGGTTCTGCCGCCGGGCGCTGTTAGTCATATGGTATTCTGGTAGAATTTATTTAAATTATATTTCAAATTAGCTTGTTAGAATAAAAATATGCTGGTGGGGAACACATTTAGACATTTGTCAACGACTAGAAAGATTAAAAAAAAAACATTTTTATTCACAAGCCTGGTTGATAGTCTTATTATTATTCCTCTAAGGAATTGGGGACTGTGGGGACTTGTCCTCAGTGCAGAAAAGCTTAGGATAAGGCATTGCCACCAGCCGAAGCAGTTAGCCTGAGAACCGAGCATTAAGAAACCCCCCAGTACACCTCCCAGCTGTGAGAGGGTCTCGGGTCCTTTCCCTTTGCCTGGCTCTGGGGAGGTCTCAGTCCAGATCACCAGCGAGGGGCAGGCTGAGCCCAGGGCCTTTTGTCCTTCAGCTCTGTGGGGAATCGTGTCTGCGGCTTATGGGGTGGGGTGTCCACAGGGACCCAATTAGTAAGGACTTTTGCAGACCCCACTGCCTGGGCTTAGGATCCCTTTTGGGATCTTTAATTGGAAAAGCTTTTAATTGGAGTTGTTCTGAAAAGTGGTGAAAAGGAGAGTTGCTTTGGCTTCTGCTGTCCTGGGGGAGGGGGTAACGGAGAAGGTCCCCGTGAGAAAAGGAAGGGAGTCTGTTCCAGGTGGCTTCGAAGGGCAGGAAAGGGAGCTCCCGGTGGAGGTGGCATCAAGGCACATTTCAGCTCAGTGGCAGTAACGCAGAGCTTTCTAAGTCCTCCGAACAGACTGAAGGTAGAACTGGCTGTCTCACCAAGTGACGAGTTCGCTGTCATGGACGGTCACTTGTTTGCGGGGCTGGGGAGGACGGTTAAGTACAGACAGGTGAAACCCCAGCCCCCAGGCTGACCGTGTGAGTCTGGGCAAGTCGTTTCATCTCTCTGAGCTTCATCCGTAGAATGAGATGATTGATGAGAAAACCTGTGCAAACGTTTAGCACAGTGCCTGATGCATAAGTACCCAATAAGTGGTGGCCACGTGTGTCATGGTCATCATCGTTTCTGCTATGGGTGGGTGGTTGGGGGTGACCTTCTGGAATACGTGGTCTCGGGTCCATCACTCACCCTTAATCCTCAGCTGTTTGCCCCAGTCCTGAGCGGTGCCAGAGATGGTCCCCTTCATAACAACCCAGACAACATGGAGGTTGCCTTTTGAAGCCTTACCTCATGTCACTAAGCCTCAGGCAGTGTGGGCGGAGGAATGTCACTGGCCAGAGGACGGGAAGGTCAGGAGAGCTGACCTTCCAACAGTCCAACAGGAAAACCAGTCTGCCAGCCAGTTGCTTTCACAGAGAGGTACGAGTGTGGCCAAAAAAGGAGGAGTTTCTCCCCGTTGTGGGAATCAGACTAAGAGAAGGAGTCAGCCTCCAGAAGGGGGCTGCGCTCGTCCTCAGAGCCCGCACGGCCAGACACACGGGCGTTGTGAGGCTGGGGCGGAGAGTGAATGAGGGGGCTGGGTCGACTGGATTTTCCTTCTCCATGTGCCTAAGGAATTGATCTGAGGACCAGGGAATTCATCAGAAAGAAGGGAAACGGTTTGTTACAACAGGTTGTTACCTGGTTGGGGCAGGGAGTCAGCTCGGGCATATTGGTGAGTGGCCTCGAGGGGCCAGTTAGAGATTCAAGAATGAGTTTGTAAACGTGCTAGTCACCACAGCTAGTCACCTTGCCAATGCACCAAGTGACCCGGGAGCAGGGGCAGAGGCGAGCAGTCCCAGACCAGGTGGTGGCATGCAAAAATGGCCACCCTGGTTGGAGGCTTTGTGCCCTGCCATCTGCAGTCCTGGGGGACACTGTATGGGAGCAGGGAGAGCCTGCTCCATCCCCATAAGTCACCTTTCTGCCCCCGCTCCTCTGAGCAGCCAGTCATTATTCTGTTGTTAATAATTCTTCCAGACCCTTTCTAAAAAAATGCATTGAAATCCTTGCTAGCATGACCTCCTTGAGTAATGAGATTTGTAAGTTTATTAACCTCTGTGAGAAGTGGATTTCCTTGCTCCACGGGAGCGGATAATCTCTCGGAGGAATGGACATTAACACGCTGACCTGGAGGGCAAGCTCAGTGTCCGAGGGCAGAGGCAGGGTGCGGGCGGTCTATTCGTGCCCTCTTGCTCCACATCTGGCATTGTTTGTGTCCTGTGGACGGTGGGCTGATGGCCTCTGCACATCCCGCTCCCCTAGCCCCACTCAGTGGGTCTCACGGTGGCCCAGAGTCGAGGTGGTCAGAGACCAAACCGTAACAAACCCTCGTTTCTTTCAGTGAGTCTAATTCTTGAAGTAGGAGAAGGGAAAGGGAGATGGGAGCATTGAGTCTTACGCAGACGAGACTGTCTAGACTGTGTCCACTGACACGGGCCTGGGACTCGCACTGCAGTTGGAAGGGGATTCGGATCCGTGCTGTGTGACCATGGTGGCCTTCAGGACTGTACACATACTGGATAGTTGACATAAGCTACTTGCGAGGCATCCGTCTGAGTGGCCGTGGTTCATGACTTCATCCTCAGTAGTTTGGCATTTCAAGCCTGCTGTCACCTAGCCTGATCTACCTGTCTTCTGTGTACCCTGAATACTTGGCACAGGCCTTTCTACATTGTTTATAACATAAAACAATTAGAATACAATGTCACGTTGACCTATTATCATAGTCTTCATCTCCCCCAGCCAGGCCAGTGCGGTCCAATAGAAATATGAGTGCCACTTATGTAACTTACATGTTCCAGTGTCCACATGAAATAAGTGGAAGAATCAGATGAAGTGAACTATAGTGTAATTTAACCCAGCATATCCAAAATATCATCATTTCAACCTGTAATCAATGGTGATTACATGACTAGACATGGTCCCCCTTCCCATGGCATTTACATTCCAGTGAGGGAGACAGACTCTACCCGTCTCTGCCCTCCTCCCCCCAAAAACACCTGTGAACGGGTCCACCAATAAAATAACTGCAAGTTATGCTCAGTGCCATGAGGAGAAGAAGCAAAGGCAGAGACCGACTTTAGAATGTATGGTTATGAGATGCCTCTCTGAAGAGGTGACATTTCAGATGCCATCTCATATGAAGAGCAGGAACAGAGCCTTCTAGGTGGGGGAAGGAACAGGTACAATGACCTAGACTGGGAAAGAGCTGCCAGGAATGTGGGAGAAACTGGAATCACAGCAGCGAGGCTGTGATTGTGGTGAAGGGACAGCCCAGTGTGGGCTGGAGGGAAGCTCCACACTGGGGACAGTGTGGCGTGGACTGTGGCTTCCATGTGAGATGCACCGAGGCTGAATAAGACGGAAGGATTTTAACAGGGCTGTGGCACGACCCTTCTGTGCTCTGTGGAGAATGGGCTGGAAAGGGACAAGCACGGAAGCAAGGAGGCCGGTGACAGGGTTCCCGGGTCCCAGGTGCAGAGGGTGCTGGCCGAGGCGGAGAAGGTCTCAGAGGGGAGGGAGAAGTGGGCGGATTCCACCGATGGTTTGGAGTTGGGTTTGCCAGCGCTCTCAGGGGGATTAGATGCGGGGCAAGGCAGCGGTGCCCGAGCCTTCTCGCACCAGGGAGCGGCGCAGCCGTGAGAGTCTAAAGCCCGATCTGAGGTGGAGCTGAGGCGGTGATGCTAGGGACGCGGCTGCAGACACAGATGAAGCTTCGCTCGCCTGCCCCCACTCAGCTCCTGCTGTGCGGCCCGGTTTCTAACACCCCACAGACTGGTGCTGGTCCGCGGCCCAGGGATTGGGGACCCCTGGGGTAAGGGATGAGGGATGAGGGAGAGGGAGGACATGAAGAGGGCTTCTCGGTTTTTGCTTTAAGCACCTAGTCACTGTGGGGAAGCCTGGAGGAGGAGGTTGGGGGTGGGTGGGGGAGTCACGGTCAGGTGTCCACGTGTTAAGCTCGAGGCGGTGAGTGGAGTCGGGGAGAAGGCAGTGAGTTATATGCATCTGGGGCTCAGCAGGGTGAGGTCATGACTGAGAGGGAGTAGGTAGGGAAGGGGAGGGCTTGGGAGCAGGGAGCACCCATTATTTAGGTGGCATCAAGGAGGAGCTGCCAGCAGAGAAGATGGAAGAGGCGTGACTAGTGAGGGAGGGGGGAACTGGGTGGTGGCATCGGGGTGGCCGACGGAGTTGTGTCTCGAGGAGGAGGGCTTGGTCATCGTGTTCCGTGCTGCCGAGATATAGCCTGGAACTGGGCGGCATGACAGCTGCTGGCGGCCCTGACCTGAGCAAGCTCGGTGGTGAGGTGGAGCCAGGAGCCAGGTGGGTTGGAAGATGGGGAGGCTGGGCAGGCAGTTGTGTGGGAATGCGTGGACCACTTTTTCAAGAAGTTGACTGTTAAGGGAGCAGAGAAGTAGGACACTAACATGAGAGGCTGTAGGTAGAGGGAGGGTGTACTTGAGATAGAGCTCAAGCACACGTGACACTGACGGGAGTGCTGCCCCAGAGGAGGGGATGACAGAGGGACCAAGGCCTTGAGAGGGCAGCTGGGACTGGTTCTGGGCACCAGGGGAAGGGTCGTCCCTCGGAGGGTGGGAGGGAGGCACATGCAGGCAGGCTTGGGTGTGCTGGACGACGCATGAGTCCGTCGTGGCTCCTGTTGGCTCGGTGAAGCATGAGCCAGGGCATCCGCTGAGAGCAAGGGTGGGGGACGGGGTGTGGGAGTCTGAGAGGAGGAGACGGTGCGGAATTGCCTGGGAGTGGACGGCAGGCCTGCCAGAGAAACCCAGGCTTGTGGGCCATGGCAGAGTGACAGTTTGAGGTCAGAGAACATGAATTTAAAGTGAAACTTGTCCACCCAGTTTGGTGACGTTGCCCAGTTGCTTGGGTGTGGGCCTGAGGAGGCAGATGGCAGGACGCGTCAGGCTGGGGGACAGGGCATTCCATGGGGTTGGTGACAGTGACAGAGCATGGTGTGGGTCTGGCCGTGCAGGGCAGGGAGTGGAGCTGGAAGGTGCTGGGGGAAAGTGGTGGGTCAGTGGATGGAGGGCTCGGGGGTGGGCTGCCTAAGCCAGTGATCTGGAAGGGCGGGCCGTGGGGGCAGGAAGCAGGGGTTGGGGACTCACTCTCTCGGGTGCACTCCTGGAGACGCGGGCTCCTGCAAGCCTGGGAGAGTGTCACTGAAAGGGCCAGGAACGAAGGCATTTCCGTGGAGGAGGTGAAGGAACTTGGTCCAGGGTGCTGGGGGTTATCCACGTGGACGGTGACAGTGACAGGAAGTGGGCAGAGGAAGAACCTGGGCCTAGAGCCGAAGCCCCTGATCAGTGGCAGGACACGACTTGGAGGCCTGGTGGGAGGCAGGTGGCTGGGATGGCCAGGCCTCCACGGGCATGGGCAGTGGGGTGAGGGGGCCGAGGGACACCTTGCCCCTGTCCCCTTGTTCTCTGTTTCTGTGAGAGATGAAAGGAGCACGTCAGTGGTGTGTCCAGCAGAGGAGTGCTGTCCTTTGGGACCAGCCTGGTTTCAATGAAATCACAGAGGTGAAGGGAACATTGAGGCAGGGCTGCCGGCACCTGCAGATGTCAGGGGGTTCACTGAGCCCATGGAGGGAGGACAGGCTCGGGTTGTGAACAAACAGAGCAGAGAGGACCCGACAGCCTGAGTGAAGCTGGGTGGCCAGGAGGGTGCAGTCTGCCCCAAGGGAGGGGATGATGGGACACGTTTGTCTCTTGAGGCAGGGAGTGGGGCAGATCTTCCTGAGCGCAGGAGGGACTTGGGGTTCGAGCTGATGATGAGCTCCGTGCAAGTCAGCCTGGTGTCCCAAATGCGGACTGAAACGCCCACGACCTCGGTGGAAGTAGAAATAGCTGTAATGAAAAATGAAGGAGGTGATGGACCTGCTTCCCTCTGCGTCTAGAGTGCTGGGCTTGGTTCCGGCTCCAGAGTTCATCGGACTTACATGTGTGGAGGGGAGCAGAGCAGGAGGGGTCTGGACGTGTGTTCTGTGAGGATGATCTGAAGGGGGGATCTTAAAGTGGGGTCTCTAGAAGCAGGGCGGGGTCTGTGAGCACCCCTCCTTCCAGCTGGATGGAGAAGTGTACCTGCGGGTGTGCACTTCTGGGGAGGCGGTCCATAGTTTTCACCAGACTTTCAAAGGGCTCCCTGACCCATACGAGGTTACAGCCACTCGTTCGAAGGATTTGGGAGTTTTCGCTTGGAGGAAGGAGGACTTGAGCCGGGAGGTGAGAGTAGGGGTGGGAGAGAGCGCTTCCGTGTAGGTGACCAGTTGCCACTTGGGGAGGGGCTCGCTCTGTGTGGACTCGACCGGTGGAACTCACAGCAGTGGGAGGGAGGTGAGGGGGCCGGAGCATACCCGTCACAGGGGGAATGTGCACAGAGCAGGTGACAGAAGGAGGTGGCCTGTGATACTTGTGATGCGAAAGCTTTGTACAAACCTTGTTCTGAGCAATAGACAGCTTTGAGTGTTGCCAGGTTTTCCTCATCCTCAGGGAGACGGTCGTGTAGGCTTGGCTGGGAGACAGCGCATTAATGTCCTCTTCTTGGAGTGGACCCTCCACTTCTGGGGGCCTCTGTCACCCTCTGTGGCGTGGGAACAGTGTTCCTTATGGCATTTTGCCTTGGGTGTGCTCAGATCCTCCCCACAACTCCTGCAGGGTGGCCAGCCCACCTTGTGGACCTTCAGGTCGCCCACCCAGGTGGTCTGAGGCTCAGGTTCCCTTTTGTGACATGAGCTGCATAAGACAAGCACAGAAGTGGGCCCGCAGACCCGGCTTGAGCACAGATGTCTTTGTTGGGGTCTGTACGCCCCTTGTACCCGGCATGGCCCCGAGGGGTTTTGGACTCCCACCTTTCTTTGACACCAGCAGCGTCTGACCCACTAAATTTAAAAGTGACTCCTCTGGGACAAAACTGGTGCTTCTTTGAGTTTGGCTTTGTCAGAGTTTCCTGCTTTTTTTATTTCTCTCTCTCTCTTAAAAAAAAAAAGAAAGAAAGAAAAAAAAAGCAGGCATGCCTCACCAAGGATGAAATATTCTGGAAAACTGGAATTAGAATCCCACAGCCTGATTGAAAGCCATATCACTTGCTTCAAGGGAGGGAGCTAAAAAAAAAACCACTCCTTGGCTTCTCCCATGCATTTTAAATGTTCTGAAAGCTTTGCCCAGAGAGGAAACAAAGCCTCATTCCTTAAATAATTAAGTGGACTTCACTGAGAATGGAGTGTCGCCCAGGCCCGGTCACACCGTGGCCCTCAGAGCCTGTCTCCGCAGGGGAGAGCTTGGGCCTGTGCCTGGAGTCGCTGTCAGCAGAAAAACTGATGCAGCTTCCCACAGCTGCCTGTCAAGCACTTGGTGAAATTGGCACAACCCTGGAAAAGTCATGAACAGGGAGGAAGGGGGCCTGGGATACAGTGCAGGTTTCCTCTGAGAGGCTGCATCCATCATGTTTGCATCCCCGCCAGTTCTTAGTTGGTCTTACTTGTCCTCTTATTGCCATGTGAGACGACCGTGGACTCAGGCCAAGTCTGTATCCTCCCAACCACAATAGCACTGGCACTGGTTTCTCTATGTCCTTGGGAATTTCTGGAGAATTGTGCCAGGAAGAGAAGGCTACTTTAGGTTCTATCAGAAGACCCTCCCTTAGGAGCAGTGGTGGCATCTCAGAACTGGCCAGTTATTTCCTAGGTGTCTGCCCATTCTGTGGTCACGTGGGCTCTTTTTCTCTGAGGCCACAGAATGGTCTGCTGGACAGACGTACCAGGAGTTGAAAGCAGGGATTTGCCGGGATTCACACAACTGCCTGAGTTTTCTACAGATTTCTTTCTCCCAGAATCCACCAAGCCATCCTTTTGCCTTCCCTTTCTCATCCTTCTATCTCCCGGTTTCTCCCTGGTCCATTTTCTCAGATTTCAGTAGAAGTTCTCAGAGTGACTTCATTCTTCGCTGTTGTTGAATTGCATGTTGTGATCACATCTGGGATAGACAATAGGAGTCTAAATCTCAGACAGGTAAACCTGTTAGACTGGGTCTCCATCAGATTTGTTATATTGATACCAAGGTTGACACAGGAAGGTTGTAAGCTCTCCAGACATTGCTCACTCTCTTTTTGGCCATGAATCACATTCTTTCCCATACCTGTCAGTGCTTCATGCTTTAGGCAGTTGGTTGCCTGAGGTGTCTGTCCCAGAGATGCACAAGAGCTCCTTCCTTCCTCCCTTCCTTCCTTCCTTCCTCCCTTCCTCCCTTTCTCCATTCCTTCCTTCCTTCCTTCCTTCTTTCCTTCCTCCTTTCCTCCCTTCCTCCCTCCCTTCCTTACTCCTTTCCTCCCTTCCTCCCTCCCTTCCTTACTCCTTTCCTCCCTTCCTCCCTCCCTTATTTTCTCTCTTCCTCCCTTCCTCCCTTTCTTCCTCCCTTTCTTCCTCCCCACTCCCCCCTTCCCAAGTGCTGTAGCTACTTTGCTGGAGCTGGGACTCTCCTGGCTGTAATGGAAGAACCTGCCTATTGGGAACATAGCAGGAAGGTGCTTTAGTGACATGGTTTCAGGACTGGTTTCCCAATCAGGCAGCACTTTACTTCCACAGAAGTTGGGGTTTCAAGCCCCTGCATTCTAGGTGAGTGGTCAGACTGAGTCTGACGTAGTGAACTTTGATTCTCTACATGCACCTTTCAAAACTTAATTGCTTAGTTTGCCTTTTTTCGTAGAGCAAATCTCTTACCCACTAGTCGCTAAACTAACCTCATGGATCTGAGTGCAGGTTGATGAGGAAGTCAGACTGAAATTTTTATCTGAAACCTAGATAGGATCTAGTTATGGTGGGGGTTTCTTTTGCAGGAAGAAGTTCATAGTTGAGGGTTTTCCAGGCAGTCTGCTTTTAGAACGAACATTTTCAGGTAGCCGCTGGAACTGGTGACAGGTAAAGTCAGTCTCCCCACATTCATGCCATCAAATATTTGCATGGCAGAGGCAGAAACCAGCGTTCACACTCAGACTTCTGTGTCCAAGGGCTTCTGGTGTTTTCTGCTTGGGCTTATCAGAGTCACCAGCTTTATTTAGGTCACCTGTGTTCAGGTGACAGCCAGTGACAACAGAACTGCATTTAAGCAGTTCAGGTGGAGGCTGCCCTTGGAAGCAGCAGATTTGCTTTTTAGTTCAGCGTACTTCTTACATCCTAACTTTGCTCCTTCGTTCACTCAATTAAGTAATGTTTACTGAGTACTTCCAGGGTGACTAAGGTGAATTTGGCCCTGTCTTTGTAGAGCTTACAGTATAGGAGATAAAATCAATGTTGATAAATTACAAAGAATAATTATAATTCCTTGATCCAAAAATTTGAGAAGTGTGCTGGGCGCTGTCCATGGTATCGGGGGTATCGGTGAACCAGACAGATGCGTCTGTGCCTTCACGAAGCTTGCATTCTAATGAGACTCAGAGCAAATAAAAACATAGCGACCAAGTACATTTTGTGGCACATTAGAAGGCAAAAAGTGCCACAGGACAGGGGCTGGAGGTTGAATCAGTTGCCAGTGACCAGTGATTTAATCAGTGGCGCCTCTGTGATGGAGCCTCCGTAAAAACCCAAAGGATGGGGTTTAGAGAGCATCTGGGCCGGTGAACACGTGCGGATGTGGGGAGAGTGCACGCCAGAGGGCACGGGGGCTCCATGGCCTCCCCCCGACCTTGCCCTGCGCACCTCTTCCATCTGGCTGTTCTTGAGTCACACCCTTTATAATAAACTGGTGATCTGGTGAGTAACACGTTTCTCTGAGGTCTGTGGGCTGCTCCAGCAAGTTAATAGAACCCAAGGAGGGGGCCTTGGGAACCTCCCATCTGCAGCCAGTCATTCAGAAGCACAGCTGACAACCTGGACTTGTGCTTGGTGTCTGAAGTGGGGGCGGTCTTGTGGGACTGAGCCCTTGACCTGTGGGATCTGACACTTTCCCTTGGTAGACAGTGTCGATCTTGAGTTGAATTGTGGGACGCCCAGCTGCTGTCTCAGAGTAGAATTGGGTGCAGAATCTTGGCTTCCCTGAAGAAGTGCCATTTGAGAGGGTGACAGGGGGTTGATGTGGTCCCGAGGAGGAGTAGAGGGAGCAAGAAGTCTCCAGGGGTACACGGTCAGGAGGAAACTGGGGTGCCCCAGCTTGTACAGTGCTGTGCTGGGAGAGCCCTGTTTTGGAAGCTGCAGAGAGACCTGGGGTCCGGATGGAGATTCTTGGTGGCCACTGGGAGCCTGGACGTGTAAGCGCCGGGTCGGCCAGCGGCTGCCGCCTCACCATCTATCCGATCGGATGGTTGCTTGATCTGCATGTCTAAGCAGGCCCGAGAGACACCTTCAGGGCTGGGGGCTCTTGGGCAGGACCCTGAGGGTGGGGAATTTGGAAGATACTCTCTGGGCTCGTGCTGACAGTTGGGACTTGGGGAAAGGCTGCGAGGATGCTATTGGTAGGACTTGGATTTCTGGGTCATTCCTAAGGCCTGGGACAACAGCCTTGGTAATAGGGGGTGCGGGGAGGAGGCCACAGGGTCAGGTGGAGACAAAGGTGGGCGAGGACATGGATTTCAGCTCTAGGGACGGCCTGCGCAGCCCGTTTACGACTAGCTGGACGTGGTGGACACCTGTGGTTGCTTTGAATGGGGTGCGGTTGACGTGGCGTAGTACAAGGGAACTAGGCACAAAAAGGCACCCTTCCCTCGTATGGCACTTGTTTGACATCCACAAGGGCTGACTTTGGACTGGACATGGCCTTGCTCGGCCCCCCCGAGCCACCACACACCTAGTGCCGTGGGGCTCTGTGGAGCTTGGCACAGACTATTTTTGTGCTCCTTCAAACACCCGTGTTTATTTTTAAACTCGAGCCTTTGTAAAGCAGGGACGTATCACGCAGGCTTTGCTTTTGAGTGAAAAGGTTCTCTTGGGCTGACGGAACCTGCAAAAGATGTTCTTGGTTTAAAGTTGTACATTCTCTTTATTTAAGGCCTTGGTGCATGGACTTCCGACACTGCAGGGAAGGCCGCACAGCAATTTGCTTTTTAAAAAATCCTGGAAAGAGGAAACTCACATGCAGTTTGCCGGTTCCCTAATTTGTCCTGGCAGATCTGTGTCATAAGCAGTGGTGCTCAGACAAGCTGGGAGGTAAATTTGAATGCTGCCATACCCCTCAGCCTCCTGCCAGCAGGGGCCCATGGACAAAGGCCTCCAAATAGAATGTCTGTTATCTTTTAAGCGTATGGAAGTTATAACTGAAAAGTTAATGAGATTAACTTAGATTTTAAAGTGGAAGATTTAGCACAAGTGCTTATTCATGCCATTCTACCCCAGAACCCATTAAAACGATAATAGAGAGATTATTAAAAGTACAATTCCATGACAGCAAAGTGAATGGGAGGGAGTTATCAGCAACTGAAAGAGAGCAACAAATTTCTGGGTGATCTAAGCAGAGGAGGAGTGGTGGTGTCAGAAATACAGCAGAGGAGAGAAATGCAGCCTCTGAGCCCTAACTTCACAGAGGAGGGGGCCGTGGGGTCAGGGCAGGGCCGGTCTGCTCTGCAGGCTCCAGAGCAGAGCTTCTTAGGAAACCTGCAGGTCCAGCCAGGGCAGGGATGAGGAACGATGCTGAGAGCTGGGACTTCAAGTGATGGTCTTGGGGACACCACGTTTCTTAGAGGAAAATGAAACAAGTGAGCTCCAGGGGCAGGGACAAATCGGACGTGGATGGTGTTTAAAGCTACACACTAGGTAAGATCAGCTAGAGTGACAACACCGAGCATTCTAAGGTGGAGGGCAGGAAGAGAAGAGCCAGCAGGATAAACTTCTCACCAGATAGAAGGAATGCAAGACAATAGTAAAGCAAGGCCTTCAGGGGTGTACGGGAAATCATTTCTTAACCATTGAGAAAACATTTACATTCCCTGTGGTAGACTGAAAAACATCCCCCTCCCCATAGGTATTGGGTCCCAATCTTTGGAACCTGTAAATGTCACCTCATATGATAAAGGATCTTTGTACATGGGATTCAGGTAAGGATTTTGACATGAGGGGATTATCGTGAATTATCCCGGTGGGCCCTCAATGCAATCCCAGGTGTCCTTAGGACAGATTCTACCTCACACAGAAGAGAGAGAGGGGATG
>PVKZ01004288.1:0-89913 GCA_004027375.1 Macroglossus sobrinus
GTTTTGCTGCCCCTTGACTGATTTATGTCTTTGAGGGTAGAGCCAAGATCAGAGCCATCTGTAACTTTTTTGCCCCAGCATACTGAGTGTAGTTGTTCTTTAATACAAGTTTGTGAAAACATGAAAAAAAGAAAGGAAGGAAGGAAGGAAGGAAGGAAGGAAGGAAGGAAGGAAGGAAGGAAGGAAGGAAGGAAGGAAGGAAGGAAGAAAGAGATATGGTGGGAAAGAAAATACATTGGAATCTTAAACTAGTACCTCCCTGGGCTACACTTAGCTTCTTTGTTTCTTACTTTTACTTTTTCCCCCCATTTATTTAAAACGATACAACAAGCACTTTTAAACTAACTGAGGAATTTAGCTTACAAGTTTTGCTTATCATAAGGATTTAAAAAGTGACTTGCACTTTATCAAAAACATACTAGACATCCTAAAAGACCACTTATTATTTTCACATTAATCTCATTTTTATTTTTATTAATTCTGGCTCTGATTTTAATGCATGCTAAGTATAAGAGAAAAGAATGACTCTTTCATGGAATCTAAGATTAATATACATAATCTGTTTCTTCTGCTGGGCTTCATTAAGAAATTGATCATAGCCTTCCTACCTGCTCCTCTACTCAGAAAACAGAAAGAGGGATAAGAAAAAGAAGGAAAGGCTGAGACACTGGCCAGCTTAAGCCCAGGAGAATAAGCAGAAGCCAGTCCTAAGGTTTTATGGACCAAAGCCCACCAGCTAATATTAATGAGATTCCTAGAAGAAGATAGTCAAATTGAAAATATTTTGAGGTGATGTTGAGGACCATCTGAACTAAGAGTTAATCAGAAATGGGGCCTCCAGAGGTTTGCCCATCTCACATGAAGCGTTACAACACTTGATCAGGTGACTTCGCTTGGTGATGAGTGACAGCTTAATTTACAAGAATGTCGAGCAATGGCAAATTTGAAAATAAACCAAATATACATTCCGAACTTCATTGCAGAGTTTCCCTGAAGTTTCACCAACTCTATAATTAGGTGATACCTAAACTAGGTAAAATGTTAATATTAAATATTATTAGAAATTTATTGGAGATTGTGCCATACCTCCTATTTATATTTCTGGTCTAATACCTCTTTCTTACTTTTATAGAGAATATGTATGTTTTTGTGTGTATGTACTTTGGAAACTTTCATTAGGAATTAATTCTGATGTCTTAATAGATTAACCTTGCTGGTAACTAATATAATTTATTTGAAAAAAATGGAACTCCTATTACTGCAAAGATTTTAATGGGTAAGCTTTCCCGGCATTACTTTAATAATCTCCCTTCCTGAGACTGCAGTTTTCTTAAAGGTCCACTCCCTACAGAATCCAGTAAAAAGCTTACCTATGTAACAGCTGTGAAATCAGACCAGTGCAGTTAAGCCTTGAACAACATGAGTTTGAACTACACTGGTCCACTGAAATGCAATTTTTTTTAAGTAAATATACAGTTGGTCCTTTGCATGCTCGGGTTTAGCATCATTGGTTTCAACCAAACCTCAGATGCAGAGGGACAACTCTATGAGTTGTTCTATGCCATTTTGTATAAGGGAGTTGAGCATCGATGGATTTTGATACCCTCATGGAGTCCTGGAACCAATCCTCTTTGGATACCTAGGTTGTGGGTTTTCAACTGCTCAGGGTCGGCACCACTAAACCTTGTGTGTTCAAGAGTCAACTGTACACTTCAATAGAATCTCTCTCAAACAAAGAATGGGACTTATATCTACTTGAGCATTTTGCAGTCTGAAATATCTTTTCTTTTAATATCATCAGCCTTGCCCACCTTTCCTGCCCACCTTTCTTGAGCAATCAAGAGGCATTATACTATTTTAGAAAAACAGATGAACATCAGTCCCCATCATGAGAATGGTTCAAAGGACCAAGAACTCAGCATTGCCTAATGCTTAGTGCATTTAGATTTTCTGGGATATATTAGAAACTCCTTAATATTGTCTTTTTCTGAGAAATTGTGATTCTAGGAATCACACTGACTCCTTTACACAAACCTTCTAAAGAAACTCTGCCAGGATTTCCAGAAATACAAAACTAGGTCTGGTTCTTGTGAGCACTTGAAGGGTGGAGAGAGAAGGAAGATGATCACAGCTGAAAACTCTTAACCTTTATCTGCCACTTCCTGTCTGGTAGAGAGAGGATGAAGTTCTTTTTATCTTGTCTGGATTGTCCTAGTGTTTTCTAACAGATTCAGAAAAGCCATGCTCCTCTATATATTTCTAATAAGTGCCAAGAAAGAATAAATGAGTAGAATATCACATCATTTAATATTGAGAGTGCATACACAATTGGCTTTATTTCTGTACCTATAGATACTTGTCTCTTCGGGACTCTGAGGTTTCTGATCTATCCTTGGTTCTGCCTTACAATCCTTTTTTTCTGTTCTGCAAAATGGTTCCTGTTCAAATTCAGAGTGTCTTAAACACTCTCTACCAAGAGTCTTCTGCTGTCACCCACTCTAGAAACATGTTTTATTGAAACTTCTTGAGGGTTTCTTCCTTTTAGTGAGAAATTTCTTTTTCCAATGATATTTTAGCAATAAATATTTGAATATAGAATTTCCCATAAAACCTCAATAGAGGCACTAGAGTGCTCAAGGGTCCTTTTCTCAAAGGACAACAGCTTCTGTTATCACAACATTTTTTTCCAAAGACACATCAGGGCTCCTCAACTCTTGTAGGTGTGTTATAGGAAGCCAGCTCTCCTGCTCTGCACTGGATTGTGTCAGCAGGTGCAGCAGAGATGAGAAGTGGAAATAGAGTAACTTCAGGTCTGGCAATCATTTTGAATCCTACAGGCCCATTGCTAATGGCAGTCATAGTAATTAAATTAGAGATGTCAACTATAGTTCTTTCTTTACTCTTAAAAAAAGTTTTCTCTTCCTTCAGATGCCCTTTTTATGAGCTTAAAGGTTCTAATTAAGAAAATATTTTCCATTTTGTCTTTAGTAAACACTATATTTTTTCAGTCTAATAAAGCTAAAATTATAATATTTTTTCTTTATTTACTGCTACAATGAACCATGTTAAAAACTAAATTTTTCTAAAGATTTTTGTTTTATTTTCTTCTTCCTTCCTTTCTCCTTTTCTTCCTTCCTTCCTTTCTTCCTTTCTTCTTTCCTTCTTTCCTTCCTTCCCTTTATTTTTTCTTACTTCCATTGATTTAAAACCTATTTATTTCACCCAAACCCTGAATAGTTTGACTGATATAGAATTATAAGTTATTGTTTAAAATATCGAAAGTTTCACTCTTTTGTAAACCTCTTTTTTAAATGAATTATAATAGAAATACAGAAGAGGGCACAAATTGTAAGTGTAAAGCTCAATGATCTTTTTAAGTATAAGTATAATTATATAACCAAATTCATGGAGTTACATGAATGTGTTTATTATATTTTTGAGCAACTTTTATATACAGAAAAAAATGTTTTATAAGAGGATGCTATTTAAGCTGAGTTTAGTGATTTGGTTGTTTCTTTCATTGCCTCTAACCAGGACATTTGGTTCCTGGAGGTTGTTTAATGGCATCTCCCAAGTTCAGGGGTGTTAGCTTGAATTGTGTTGCTTCTTTTTTACTGAATTCTGATCTAGCTTCTCCCCATAGTCCATTTTTACTTCATCACACTTCTGACAAGTGTTGCTCAGACTCTTGGACTGCCTTCTGGCATTGTTATATAGAAAAATTAATAATCACAGTCATAAAGTACTTTGACATTCTAAAGAACTATAGAACTACTTAATGATAATAGAATTACCACAGAGCTGTCTGGTTCCAATCACATCTTTAGAGGGAGTCTAGATGAAATTGACAGCTCTTGAGGTAAAGTTTAAAATATATAAACTGTCAAAAAGATCAGAAATGGGTGATGACACTGTCAGTTTTCCCTCCATTGCTTTTGTCTGAATTGCCTAACTCTGTTGTAAAATATCTCTTCTAGAGCTGGAGTGCATCAAAGAGTTCTGTCTGCTCAAGGGTTGGGTGAGGATGGGCCAGTGCTATTCTTGTCACAGTTTTAACTGCATAGACTCCAGGTGGCTTTGTGAAAGAAAATAGAAGTAATAATTGATTTTATGTAATTGACTCTACAGTATTAGTTGATGAGTTTCTTCCATATCCTAGGACACATTCACATCCAAGTAGATGACACATATAACACTTTAATAATTTATCCTGAATACTAAACACCTTTATTTCCACTCTACTTTAGTAGTTTATTCTCCTGGCCACACTCTGGAATTTTAAATTATTTGAAACTTCTGTAACCTTAAATTCCACTTTATAATATGATGATTTCCTCTTTCTATGGCCTTTGATCTTCTATCATGACTAAATCTCCAGTTCTCTGGTTATTCTTTTCTTTCAGTTTTCTCTTGGTTTCACTTCACTTCTTCATCCATCTGAGAAGACTCTCAGCTTACTTGCAACCTTGTCTCATTGCCACATATGCCTTGAAAAACCTCACTGCTAAACTTTCACATAAGCATATCTTCTTTGCATCCAAGATTCTGAGCCCTGCTGCAGGGAAATTAACTATGCAGACTAGTACTTTTATAAAGTCATGGCTTTAGCTAAAATCATTTAATATTTCTTGGTATTTCTCTACATTGACTATTTCAATTCCTTTTAACTTCTTTCAAGGTCTCTATGTATCTTTTTTCATTTCAACAGATGATCTTACACCAGGTTCCCAGATGAAATAATCAGGTGTAAATTCTCTCAGATTTTGTACCTACCTTCCACTTACAAATTTATCTGCACTCGTATCCACCTTCTTTCCTTCCTTTTCACTTCAGCCAAAGGTGTCCTTTATTCTGCTTACAGGTAATCCCTATTTCATGTGAACCTCACTCTATTATTGAACCCATATTTTGTTATATTTTTAAAATCATCTCTTTAGCCATTTTCTTTTAAAAAAATGCTGAACTGCTTCCCTCTTTTGCAAAATCTCTTCTCTCAACTATAATTTCTTACTACTAGGCTAGCTCTTTTCCTGCTTTCACAACCTCACTGAATAAAATAGCAATCTATGCTTATTATTTCTGTTTCCTCACATCCAAGGCACATCTTAAGCCATAGCAATTTAACTTATTTATGCCCCTATCTTCTCACAATCCTTTCACTAAAATCAGAATCATTTTCCAATGTCAGACCTAGCACTATCTGACTTAACTCCCTCTGAAATTGATGTTACCAACTATTCTCTTTTCCTTTATAATGTTGTTTGCAAAAAAAAAAAAAGTATATTTAGATAATTATTTGGTTACCTAAATATTTAACTCCCCAATTGTACTATACTCAATAGAGAAAGAAATCGTGTCTTTTTTCTAAACATTTTAACTTTGTGCCTAGAGCACATACTAGATGTGCAATTTATATTTAATCGAATGAACAAAGCACCATTCTTTCTTCTAGTATTTCTCTTACTTTTCTGGGCTCTCCTTTCAAGTTCCTTCCTGGCTCACTCTTTACATGTTGCTGTTTTTCAGGGCAATCATTTAGCCTCTCTTTTCTCATTTTTAATGGTGTGCTTATATAATCTGCTCCATGGCTGTAGTTTCAAGTACTAACTCTCTTCTAATATAATCAACTACTTTCTACTAGATATTTTCTTTTGAGTTTCCCAAGATATTTTAAATTCTTTTCTAGAAAAGATGATGTCATCATCTTTTTCTATTTTTATTCTAGTTTCATCTTATAGTACAGACCATGGTTGTTGACATAATGTGCTATGCCAAAGCCCAAGAAGCCTGGCAGTCACTTTCATTTACTACTTATTCTTCTTTGTATCACTGCAGCTACTACTACGCCCTGGAAATTCTAACTGCATAACAGGTTTTTAATTTGTCCTCTCTTGACCATCCCCAATGGTACAATCATTATAACATCTTGCATGGAAAATAGTTTTCTAACTGATCTCCCTATCTTCAAACTTGCCTCTCCCAATTCATTTTCTATAATGCTATATAGTATTCTATTTCTTTATTTCTAACAAAATTATAATTATATAATTTCTTGCTTTGAGACATTAAAAACACACACACACATTGAAAGGTTTCTGAGTACTTTCTGTAAGAAATACAAAACACTCCATGGTATTCAAGTCCAGCATACATTCACCTCACTCTACCCTGAACTATGACTTATAAGCCCTCAGGCATTCTCATGTTTCCCTTCTTTGCATAAACTATTTCCTCAACCTAAAGTGTGCACATTACTGCCCCCCACCCAATTTTCCCCCACCCAAGATATATATATATATATATATATATATATATATATATATATATATATATAGATAGATATAGCTTTATAATTTTCTTCATGCATCATCAGTTCAGAAAAGACTTTTCTGAACTACCATGTATTAATTGACTTCCTTTGCATGATCCCTGCCTCTATTTTTACATTAGTGGTTATCCTTTGTTCTCTATATTTACTTCTCTGCCCTTCAGTTAGAGTATGAACAATTTAAAGGCTGAGATTACATATCCCTAATGTGTAATATGCATGCTATCCACCATGTAATATAAATTTAACAAATGTACATTAAATAAATTTTGAACTTTTCATATTAATGTCCTAGTATGAAATAACTAGGTCATTTTTCTATCATGCTACTTAATTTTAGTGGGAAAAAAATTGCCATTGTTTGGGGTAAAAGAATGGGTACGTAGTTTACTGCTGTTGATCTGTGGGAAGGGGGCACTAAAAATTCCAACACACTAGCCTCAGGAAGGTCTTAACTCAGGCATTCCAGGCTCTGATTCTTTCCTGGGATCTACAAGCGACATTAGATACTCATGTAATCTTATTCTACATCAGTGGCAAAACAGTGTCTCCTGGATGACTTATTTTACCATTAGAAAGGCTTTGACCTTCCTTTTCCAACTGCTAGTTAGTATATGCTTAGGGAATAGAGACACATTTTAATACTAGCCTAAGACAATTTGCTGTGCCTAACACTACCTAAAAGCTAAGTGCAAAGAATTTTGAATTATACAAATATGCATCCCAATCTTTGATCTTTCCAAATAGTAAAAACAGTGAGAATTTGCTAAGATTAAAGCTACACATTATTTTATATAGCCATATACTCACAGAACTGGAGGAGGTGTATCTTTAAAATCTGATTATAGCTTTTCAGTAAGTCACCTTTTATGCAGTGGTTGAACCACTTTAGAATCAACCAAGTAAAATCATGAAGAAGATAGGCATCCAGAGCAGTTCCTCAAATCCTGATGAATTACTGCAAAAACAGAGTTCCCAGATGGTGAAATACTGATTGCCGGTTGCTTGACAGGCTGCATGGTCTCTGGGCAACACTCATATTCCTTAGACCTTCACAGATTATATTTACCCCAAGACATATCTGTTGTAAGCCTCATATATTCAGAAACACAATCTTTGCTGTCTTAACTCATTGTCCTGGTAATGTTAGTGGTTAACAATATTAATAACTAACCTTTATTGAGCTTTTGGCAACTACTCAGAGCATTGCATAGATGATCCAATTCAGCTCTTTCACATATGTCCATGTATTATCACTTCTGTTTTCCCAAATGAAGAAATCGAAGTATAAAAGAGTAACTTGGCTAAGAGCATTCTACTAGTAAAATCCAAGCCATACAGGCAGATTTCAAAGCCTGTTCATACCCTCTGTGTTATAATGAGCTAGAAGATGCTGTGCACATCCCACCCATGTCCTCTAAATTCTGAATGCCAGCACCTGGGTGTCTCTGCCTAAGGGTGGAAGTTACCCTCTCAGCCCTGGAGCCCACTCTATCTTCAGGAGATAAGTCAGTGGGGCTGTGAGTTAATGTGTCTTCGCCTACCTGCCACTCCTATCATCATCAGTGTGTACATGCCACTGTAGCTCTGTCCTGCCTCTAATAGGACAGGTGAGGTGTGTGTTTTATACTAGCTCCATGAGTTCCCCCAAAGGGAATGAGTCTCATTGGCTAGCAGCAGTTGCCTTTCCTTTTCTTATCTCCAGGCCCTGCTCGCTCCCTGACAAGTGTTTTTCTTTACCTCTTAAAGAAATGACTTGTCCTCGTTTCCTCATCTGAGTGTCTGCTTCTGGGAGAAACCAAACTAAAGCAAATAACTTGCCACATTGCCACTTTCAGATCCCCTGTAAAGTCTTTCAATGCCCTAGAGAAAGCAAAGCAGAGTCTGATAGTGGGCCTTTGAAGCCTGTGGGAGTGTTTGGCTTCTCTATCTATCAGGAGGCCTGGCTCTGACTTTCTCTGACTTTCAACATTATCGGCTTTTCCCCTTTTCTCAAAGCAAATTTCTAGTCCTTCTGCTGGGCCTTCTCACTTTGATGTGAACACATTTGCAATAAGCCACTGCACTTCGCTCCATTGCACATGGAAGGATAAGTAGTTCTCACCTCTTGTCCCCTGAATCAAGTTATTTGGCAGCTGGTTATTGCAACAAAAATAACTGCAGGTGAAAGTGGCAAATCAGCCCTGCTCTGTTCAGTGCGGCTCACCTGAAAGCCCAGCCCACACATTTTTCCAAGACAGGCCCTCTCCATACCCACAGCAAAAATCCTATTCAATCTGCCTCATTTAGCGTACTTACCAAGCACCTTCTGTGTTTTAGGACTGTACTAGACATTTTCTCAACCTTGTAACTAGTGTTAAAAAAACAGTTATCCTGAGGAATATTATGTCTGTCCTGACTTCTGGACTCGTGAGCATCACTGGTTTCTGGAGGTTCACAAAAATGTTTGTTCTCCAAAAATTGCATGCAGCAAACATACAATGATCTTCCCATACCCACAACACAGAAACCCAGAGAAAGATAAAGAAAAAGAAAGCAAAGACAACAGTATAAAATTTGTTCGATTGTACTGCCAGATTTTGTTTGACTTTTTTTTTTTACTTTTTTAATGTATTCTTATTTCTTTTGAATCTGGAACTTGTGAGAGTTCAAATGTTTGTTGTTACTTTAAGACTGGGTAAGAAAATTAAACAAACAAATAACACAAAAATATTAAAACAATCACAACACATGCAACATTCCCTCTCAAATATTAGTAGGCTAGCCTCTCTAGTACACTCAGTTGTTATTTATGTATATATAAAGCAGCTGTGTACAAATTGCGGTAAGAATACTGATATGGGCTGAATCGTGTTCCCCACAAAAGTCATATATTGAAGCCCTAGCCCCTAGTATCTCAGAATGTGACTGTATTTGAATTATAGAGCCTTTAAAGAAGTGAACAAGGTACAAGGAGATTTTTTAGGATGTGTCCTCATCCAATCTGACTGATATCCTTATAAGAAGAGGGAGAAACAGCAGAGATGCTCATGAAGGAAAGACCATGTGAGGACACAGTGAGAAGGAAGCCAAAGAGAGAGGTCAGGAGAAACCAAACCTACCAACACTTTATTTTGGAATTGGTCTCTGGAACTGTGAAAAAATAAATCTCTGTTATTTAAGCCACTCAGTCTGTGGTATTTTGTTATGGCAGCCTAGCAAACTAATACAAATACCTGGATTAGAATCACAGCTGTGTCATTTAATTTATTCTTTGATCTTTAGAATATCACTTGTCTCCCAGAAGCTCAATTTTTCTATCTGGTAATGATATCATTCTCTAAACCCTTTTGAAATGACATATTTACAAAGTATGCCTGAAGGTGTCCAGCACACAGTGTTTTCACACGGCTGCTAAATACGTATTTGGTGATTTATTTTGTGGGTATGGGAAAAGGAAATAGAATCCAAATTTTTTTATGTTAGCTGGCATATATGTCTCAAACATTTATGAGGGTTAATTAAAAATATATGACTCTAAGTATGAAAATGGTGATAAATACATCTTAAGAGATTACAGGAAAGGATGCCAGTGGATAATGTTCTCTGGGTACTAGAAAAAGACCTTTGAAGATAAGCCTGAAGCTAGACCCCATAGGAGAGGTGATATTAGAAGAAAAGGAGAGAGATTGAGGAGGGTGTGCATGGAAACGTATAAATTGGTGGGAGTAAAGAGTTCTGCAGAGAATGGCCATGTTGTTCCTAGAGGAGATAAAGGTGTGCTTCTGAAGGACAGTGTGAAGTGGCAAGTTCTTATGTTTGGATTTTGGGAAAAGGGTGCCCCAGAAGAAATCTTTATATTGAGAAGTTGTACTACATTATCTGTGACATCTTTCAACTCTAAGATTCCTTAATATGGCTGAAAAGTGCCTGAGGGCTAGTTTGGTATGTTGAGATGTTTAGACTTTATCCATTGTGTAATTAAGAGCAAGAAAAGATTTTTTTTATTATGATACAATATATAATGATAAAATGTGCTCACAAACAATTAATCTGGCGATGTATTGGAAACATCTGTGAAGGAGACTAGTTAGAAACACAGTAGGAAGAAGAGCTTAGTTTTTGTCTCTGGCTCTACCATTTTCTAGTTGTGTGACTTTAGGAATATGATTCCATTTATTTATTTTTATGCATGCATCCATTTATTGGAAAACAATTTAGTGTGTACTTTGTATCTTCCAAGCACATTACTGAGCAATGAGAAAATAACAGTAAATAGTTACTGATTTCATATCTCTAGCAACCTAGTGTAGTGAATGATACAGAAGTTAAAGGAAGCACAAAACTAGTCTTTGGGGCTCAGAAAAGTCTTCCTTGGAAAATAATATCAAGGCTGCCCAGAGTGAAAAAAGGTCAAATGAACACATAGGCATGCAACCCCATCTCTCCATCTATTGAAAATAAAAGATAAGAGTATATTTTACCTGCCTCAGTTTTGTATGATTAAAAATAACATAAATGTATGGGAAATGTTTGAAAGTTCTAAATACTAAATAAATATTGGGCATTATGATTTAACAGAGCTTAGTGACTGATAGGATATAGAGAAATGATAAAGAGATAAGAGCAGCCTTTAGTATTTAACCTGGAGAAATAAAAGTTTGGGATACCTTTAAATACTTTGAAATTAAGTCTAGTGCTTTGGAAAGTGGCACTTACTGGGTGAGGAGGAGTAGACGGTGAGGAGAGCAATGTTGGGTATATTGACTTTTGAGGTTGTCTATTAATATATGATAAAAGCATTTGAAAATGTAGGCTTGAAAGGTAGGGCTTAATTGGAAAAAAAAAGAATTATCAATATAAAGGTGAAGTCTTAAAGCAATATTAATTTAGATAAAAACATGCAAATGAGCTTTTCTTATATCATTTTTTTAAAAGAATAATAAAATGCTGAAGTTTTATATCTCCAATTCCAGGCCTGGTAGACTGGCTGCTGGTTGTTTTGGTCTATGATGCAGGTGCTTCAAAGTTGCAGAATGAAGGTCAGGTGGGGACTAGAGAGATCATCACACTAGTGCCTAGTTTAGTGAGCCTGCAGACAAGGATTTATAACCTACTAGCTAAAGAATTATGGGAGAGAAGAAGAAAGCAATTGATTGAGCCTTGGTGGGCAGGAATTAAAAATAGTTGAGGGAAGATGAATAAAACATTATGGATAGGCATCCTTAGCATGAGACAGAGGTGCATGCAAGTAAGACTGGATTTTGCACCCTGCTAAGTCAAAGAGTGTAGATATTCAGTCCACTCTAGACAAGACCTTTACAGGAAGGGAGCACATAAGACAGAGAGGCTTTAGAGGAAAAAGGGCTCCTCAGGAGGCCTAGCAGTGTGCACATTTTAATGCTTTTCTTGGAGCTGTTTTAATGTTTGAATCTAATCATCTCCTTGATTTAGCAAATCAAAGATACTTTTTTTCCTCAAGGGCAAAATACCTTCATTTTATTTTCTTCTCCATAATTAAGTAATTTCTTAATTAGTAATGTTCAACTTATTCAATCTAAAATGACACATTTTATTTCTTTTTATAAAAGCTTGCATACACACACCCAACCCCCGCCTGGTGGTGTAGTACTTGTCACTCCTGTGCTCTTTCTTGTTCCAGAGCTCTGTCTCCCCCGCTTCTGTCTCTTTCTCACTTGGTGAGAGAGATTAGGCCTCTCCAGTAGTTCTTCCTGAGCAGTGGGGAATCCAGCTGTGTCATCTCACACTGTCTGACTTCCTGGTGGCTTTAATTAGCATAAAGGAATTTCTCCTCAGAGGGTATGTCACACTGTGGCTTTGCACCTGGTGGGCAACCGAACTTTTTGGTCTTTCACATTTGGCAGGCAGGAGATGGGGCATCTGCTTTAGAGGTCTTCCTGAGTCAGACTTGGCTATGACATTCCTCAAGGCCTCGAAGTATTATGCACCTGAGGATGGGGCTGAGGCCAAGCTGCAGGGAGCACATAGCCTAGTATGCTCCCTTTCTATTTTTGCAGGCATTTTTTCTCTGCTTGATTAAGCACAGCATCAGATGTCACTTCCCTTGTGTCATCCTGCTGTAGAATGCAGGAAAATGGTAGGGGCCAAAGCAAAGGCTGGTCTGGATTGAACTGAACACAGCATTTAAACTCTGTGACCGTTCCTCTCTCAAGCTGTCATATCCACCACCACGGCTGACAATTAATGACAAACACTTTGTCCACCGAACAGCTCAGTCAACCAGTCAGGATTCACTAAGTGATTGGTATGTGCTCAGCTCTATGAAAACTGTGCAGAGAAGGCAGAGAAAGCCCCAAGTATTATTTAGTCAGAGTTTTCAGGGTCTCTCTTGCAGGATGCTACTTCCATAAGTCCAGGTTCTAAGTTAATTTTACCTGAGATCTGGGCTGGGTGCAAGGAATATATATTTTTTCTGACCACAGGTCACCTGTTATTGTCTCTATACCCAGCCTGGTAAGGAAGATAATGGTCCAGCACTCCAATGAGGCACAATTAATGTTAAAGTAATAGAACAATAATGCCCACTTGTGATGGGGACTTTGAAATCTCCAGATGAAAGGCCCACAGAAATACAGTGAACTATTATTAGCATTTATGTAGTGCATTTCATCTTCAAAGCATTTTGCAAATATTAACTAATGAACACAGAATATTGTCTTTCCTTGCCTCCAGGACTAGGAAGGGTGTCTCCTGGTTAGTTTTCACTTAGGTGGGAACATTGCTTCATGACATGGAGGCAGGGTACTCTTTCTATCAGTAACCATCTTCAGTCTCTTTAGAGAGGGCTGCTCTAACTGACGGTAGAAAGAGCCACAAGCCTACACTCTCCTCATGGGTGGAAAGGAAATCAGAGGACCTGTGAGACCAGTTCTGTCCAACAAAAGTACAGAGTGAGTAACACATGTGATTCCAAATTTCTTAGAGCCACATTTTTTTAAAAAGTAAATAAATAGAATTTGTTTTAATAATTCATTTAACCCAGTATATTCAAGATATTATAATTTCAATAAGCAATTAACATAGATTTATTCTTTAAAAACAAATACTAGCCCCTCCATAACTCTTGGCTACCTTTAGCCTAAACTTCAACCTCCAATGATGCAGTGCCCCAAACACATCAGAATGTTTTGCATCTCCATGCCTTTGTTCACCCCATTTTCTTCGCCTAGAATATTATTCTTGCACCTCAACCCACAGATCCTGTGTTAACTTTAATCTTGGCACTTGTAATATCTCATTACACTTAATCATCATTGTATAGCAGAGAGTCTATGCTGGGGGCTCTCTCATCCTGAAGTTCAACGTTTTCAAATGCTATTTATACCAACAATTCCTTAACTTTAAATAATTTTAAAACAAGAAGCAACAATGGAAATATAAGTCATTCTATATTTTTAAATATCACTTCTGGTGATATTTTTTTTGCCAAAAAACTTCCCTCCAGAGCATTTCTTAAAGCTTGTTAGTTCACGAAGGAGACTTTTTACTTCTAATCCTATTTATTCTGATATAGAAGGTACCTTACCTAGTACAAGTTTTGTCCAACCCTCCCTCCTTACAAATGAGGAGATTGTCAATCAGCTACTTTCAGTCTGAACTGGTAACTGATTCTAAATCTTACTCCTAATTCACTATCTATTTTTAGAGGCTCTCTGAATCAGTACACCAAAAATGACTATGGCCATGTTACAGAGCGCGCCTGGACAAGACGACCTCAGAGCTGAATTAGAATCAAAAAGAAAACTTTATTTCAAATTCGAATCCAGGCTCAAGCCTCCACTGACACAGCAGCGAGAACAAGGGCCCCGATCCTCAGCATGGGGTTCCTTATATTAGGTTTATGGCGGGCTAACTTCGCGCGTGTGGGACAGGTAGCAGTTCCTTATTGTCTGACCATATGGCCTGATTATGCCCTGACCTTTAAGCAAGCCAACAGGATGTCTAGGCGGAGAATTCCGGCCCTTGGTCGGAGGGGATTGCAGTCTACCTTGCTGGGGGAATTTAAAATTTTCCATACCGCCATCTTAGGTCTTACATCGCCACTTAAATACATAAGTTTTCATGGCCCGTTACAGCCAGGAAATCCAATCATCAATGAGGGAAGTTCTATCAGGATCCCTGAAGGGTGTCTTTATTTGTTTAGGACCAGAAGGAGTGATATTGTGGGGGGCTGTTGAGCCAGGGTTCAGTTTCACAACAAAATTATCTCCTTCAGCCCTTTCAGGCAGCTGCATGCAATGTGTTTTGGCATTTGCCAGCTTGGGTGCTGGTGCTGACACAAGCATTCTTTGTTTTGTTTGAGTTGAATATGTTAGATTTCTTCTTAGGTGCTTTTTCTTCCTCCTCCTCCTCCTCCTCCTCCTCCTCCTCCTCCTTCTTCTTCTTCTTCTTTTTCTTCTTTTTTTTTTCTTTTTTCAACATGCATTTTATTTTTCTGCCTCTGTTCTCATGTTCCTCCTCCCATGTAAATGTCTGGTATTCCGGTTACGTGAATAACCAACTGCCTCTTAGAAGGGAATAGTGAAAAAATAGGAATTAATTTTCCTTGAGACCAATTGACTCAAGTTGGTCTCTTACTGAGGGTTCTTTGCCTCCAGGAATTTCCTTTGGGGAACTCTTCAAAAAAAAAACACAAAAACACAAAATGCAACTGACGAATTGTGCAGAACTATTGGTAGGGAAAGATAGTGTGATCGGGTGGGGAAAAAAATCCTTTGTGACCCCTGAGGTGCCAGCTAAAGCTGCGGAGTCCCTGAAGCATAAAATTTGATTACTCTTATCTTGGTACACAGCTCCTGATAACTGCTGTGGGTCATTCAATTACCCAGCAACCTCTACAAATGTCTACAGTGGAGATTAATAGGGCTTTAGGGTGGAACAGTGCACCTCTCTTGTGCCACACCTCTGAAATGGCAGCAAGACATCCCTGTCGAGGAAATGAGCTTGGCCAAGGATAATTCAATATTTGATCATTATTTCTCAGCATTTCTAATAAATAACTGAGTACTTTCTTCTACTTTTCAAATTTTGTTGACTCCTTTCTCAGATCAGATATTCAAGAATGCCTTGGGAAGAGTCCAAGGTGATTAAAGAGTTTGCAAAATAAAACCTCCAAAGAAAAGCTGAAGAATTAGCTTTAGGAGAAGAGAGGCAGAAATCTTACAAAGAGGAAGATATGGTCAGCTGCTCTGACTATATACCCTGAGGCCAAAATAAAAGGAGCCATTTAATCCTCACAAAGTACAACAGACAAGTGCTGGGCTTGACAATCAGAAGGTCTTGTTCCAGTCCTAGACCTTCCATTAAAAGTTATGTGTGTGACCTTAAGTATGTCCCTCAGGTTTCTGGGCTTTACACTGCATAGTCCGCCTCACTGCCTGCATTTTTTTTTTTTAATTCTGTGAGTCATAGGTTAAAATGGTGGTTAGACTAAAAGAGGACATGTTTTCACTTCCCAATGTGGTTCTGCCTAGAGATGGAAGAGCCTGTGAAATAATCCTCCAAAGGGTTTTTACAGCAATTTACAGAAATTTTTTTAGTCATAAAAACATGGAAACTGTAAAAATTGTTTTTAGGAAACTGAAGAACTGGACTCTTCTTGAAAGAAGAGTTACATCTGAGAAACAATATCGAGTTCCACTAAGACAGACAAAAAAGTCAACAATTCTAATTTTGTCCCTCACAACAATATTCCAGTGTGTTCTGCAATCATTTAGATTATCCAATTTGTGGTCAGAACTGGAAGAGAGGAGAGGCCAGCTACCTGAGTTGCTCTGAGGCTTGTCTGAAGTGAGCATACTAATGGTCTGGGGATGGAGCGGACACCCTGTGGGCATTCCAGTTCTTATCTGCAGGGGAGGAAAGACTTTTCCTCTAACCTCTTAAATTCTGTAACTAGGGCCTAGGAATTAAGCTAATGAGAGACAGATTAACATACACATTTTATTTGATGCTAATATTTTTAGATGAGACTGCAGAGTCTTCATAGAAAAAAGTGAAACCCTGAAAGAAGTGGTTAGACTCACAGGTTCATACACAATTTTTAACAACAAGTGAAAAATTGTGGAGACAAGACAAGACAATAACAAGGGACTTCGGCTAAGACAAGTTGTGGGACAGTGACTAGGAAATATATGGTGTAAATGAATGATCAATGTTATTTTAGTAGGTCTATTTATACAGGTCTTTTTCAGTGCCAGCTCCCAGTGTCTGGTAATAAAAATGTTCTTCTCTTCTTGATCCAGGGAGGGCACTCTTCTCAGAGGAAATTTCATGTCCTGCTTTTAGGTAGAAAGGGAGAAAGGCACTTGTTTCTCAAGTGCCTTCAGCTCAAAATAATCAGTATCCTAAAACAGCATATTTGGGGTGGCGTGTGCTGATCCCCTTCACATCCTTCCTATAAAGAATGGTACAGCAGCTGGGAAATGCAGCTGCATCTTTCCCTCTCCTTGACACCCCACCGCAGTCTGGAAGGAAGTTCAGCACCTCCTTTGGTTCACAATTTCTCTGGATACATTCCAACAAAAGTTGCTGTTCTTTACAAAAGAAGCTCAGCTGCTATACAGCCCAAGGTGGCACTGCTGTGGTTACCTGCAAGACCAGGTTAGGGGGCAACCCAAAGAATGGCCCAAGCACCCAGGTGTAGTAACAGTGACAGCAGGTGTTATTTAGCAGAAGTCAACAGCCCTCTGGATGCAGTCCCAACTACAAAGGCAATATATCCTCATTAACTGCAAATGCCTTGCTCGTAAAGCTGTCAGCACTGGGCTCTAATGTCTGTACTTTTAATGATGCATTTGATTAGGAGATAATTTTATTCACTTGGTAGCAGGCAGACCTGTTTGGTGAGGGTCTCTTTCCCCTCCTTTTCCCTCACTTTTCTCTTCTATTGGAAACATTTATCAAATCGTGATGTATAAAACAATCTAATAAGTAAATACATAAATCTACAAAACAATGTCACAGTGTCTCCTCAACACCAATCTCATGTGTGTGTGTTTGTGTGTGTGTGTGTGTGTGTGTGTGTTTGTGTGTGTTGGGTTGTGTTGTGTAATGAGATAAAGTAAAGAGTGAGTTTTTCTAATTTCTCATAGTGGATCATATCTGGAATCTCTTCTTTACAACTTAATATTCCCTGCACTCTACGTCTTAATAATTGACATACTTCATATGCATCACATTTTGCAAATAAATTCTATGTCTGATATTTCATTTATATCTCACAATAGTCCTGTGGGACAGTTATGCCTCTGATGAAGAAACAGAAACTCAGAGGTTATATCACTTGTCCTAGGGAGCCAGTCAATAATAAAGGAAGTCAAAACCAAATCCCAGTCTATATCCTGGACTTTCTCTACTACTCTATGTGCTTCCCTTTAAAGAGAAATTTTATCTTTTTTTTTTTCTTGAATACAAAGCTTGGGACTGATTGACCCTGATAATTTTCTCTTGCTAGAGAACATCCAGGAAATAGTTACAGGTAAGGTACAATCAAGCTTTTAAATCTCCTGAGTCACTTCTTTTGCTACGAAAGTATAAAGTGATGATCAAGGTAATGAAAAGTTTCAACTTCTGAGTAAATCTAGGTCCTTCATGAGCTTTCTCACATCTCTCCCTCTTCCTTCTCCTCCACCTCATTCTTAATAATGGTGCTAGCAGTTTTCCACATAGGATCCAGAGCCTCTTGCCTGTATGTCCCTTTTCATCTAATGATTATATTCCTGTCTCCCTACTTTTCTCTTTCTTCTTCTTTGAATGATAATAATAGCTAATATTTATTGAGGGATTATTCCTTACACATTCTTTACATATATGTATCATCTCATATAATTTATATACAATGCAGGTACAGTCTTACCCTCAAAGGAAACTGTAGTCCCAGTCAGCTTTGCGTCTTGCCCCAGGTCATAAGCTGGTAAGTGAGAGAGGCTGCAAGTCTGATTTCAGAGCTTTTTTTGCTAATCAGCATATTGCTAGTAGGTATTGTACCTGTTGTGCTTAACACTAAGCTAGGTGGTGTGAGAAATGTTGAAAGAGATAAGAGATGACAGCAGTTTTAAACTGGGGATCCCAGAAGAAGAGTACTTCTCTAAATTATAATTTAACATGTATATATCAAGATATCACACATTTTCACCTAGGAATCTCAAAACACTATGGCCTGAGTATGAAGTGTTCAGTCCTACCAATCCTAAGAATCTCTTTTCTAATTGAAAGTCAGAAAGGTTAAGTGGCTTTGATTTGTTCATTTTGCTTAGTGTCAGTGAAGGCTTTTGATCCTAGGTATTGGGGCCCAGGGGCCAATCTCCTCCACTTAACTAAGCCTCCTGTCTGTATTCTTCATGGGGCAAAAGAGGAGAACACCTTATTGTACCAGTCTCCTTGAAGATTAATTTTTATTCTCAGATGTTTTATTCCTAGCCACTCTTTAGGTGGTTGATTCTACTATGAAATTTTCATTTGAAGGAAAATGTATCATGTGCTAGAACAGTGGAGAGAAGAGCCCATGACCTTGCCTTGCTTTGTATTATGTGGCCTTCTCTGATATTTGCTTCTGCAGCTAGCAGGGAGTTTGATACATGGAGGCAGACAGCCCTTATTATTAAATCTGTTTGCAAATGTGTGGACAAGTGCCCTGCACACCCACCCTCATTATAAGTGGTGGCAGGTCGTGGATGTGAATCCCAGGTTTCTAGTAGCACTTGTCTTCTCCCTTTCCTTAACTCAGATGATCTATTTCAGAAACAGTAACAATAATGATGCCAGATCATCAGAGCCATGGAGCAGTGTCCTGCAACATGGGGACACACAGCTTTAAAGAAGTTGACAGCTCACTGAAATGTGCTCATCCTTCAGTGAAATGGGGTCCACCTTATCTAGTGTACTAAGATGGACAGTCAAGCTAAGACTGGATGACTGTGTGCATACCGTCTACTTTTCTGATGTCCTTAATCAGTAGAATTAATTAACCAAGTTTTGATTGCCAAACATTATAGATATGTAAGGTGCTAGATAAGAGCTTGTTAAAAGTAATAATCTCATAAATTAAACAGGTATGAGTGTGGTGGGTGCCTAGAGAGAAGGCCTCTTGGGAAAGCCTCTTGCTCCAGTGCTTTTGTTCCTTAGGTCAGTATCCCTCTCTCAGAGTCTTTAGAAAGGCTGAGGAAAAAAGAGGAAGAGAAAAAAATTAGGTGTGGTCGCTGAGGGCTTCTGCACCTTGCCTCAACCAGCACCAGAGTGGGAGTGTAAATGCCTTTTTTATAGTCTAGATGTAAGAGGGCTGTGGGGAATGCCACTTAGCATTCATATGTTTGCCACACATGTCCCACTACCTTCACACCACCACGACAAGATGAGCGCTTCTCTTTTCACTTAATTTGGAAGGTAGTGTTCCCATACTTGTGCTAAAATTCATTCAGTTCTTTATTTATTCAATATGTCTCTCGAAGGAGCTGAATGTTGTGCTTAGCACTCTGCTAGGCCCTAGAAACATGGTGAGAATAATTGTATGTTACATATAACTTATTTTTCTAACACTATGAATTGATCATTCCCCCCCCCCCATTCTGGATAAGATTTTTAGGAGGATGTTTTTGTGAAATATTTAATATAATCAAGGCACTGCCTTTGTCACTCTAGAGAGTATACATGCATTTAATATGGCTTATTAGGTGAGGAAATTATGTATTCACACAATAAAACTGACAAAACAATACACATTAACAGCACTCAGCAAAGAGCTCTTGGGGCTTATTAAAGGGATCAAGAGCTCTAGATAGGCTGGCCTGGGAAGGCTTCATGGAAGAAGTAAAAAAATGGTAGATCCTTGAAGTGTGCTGAAAACTCCTATTCAACATCTTCCAGGCTTTAGGTTCATAAATGTTCTTTAACATTTTAACTGAGTGCTGAGCATCCTATCCTTGCCCCAGGCAATCTAGCAACAGCAACTTTTAACAAAAGAAAAGCAATTAAAGGCCCAGTTGAGTTCTCGGTGGGGGGCAAGGGAGGGTGTCCTTTGCTGTCCCTTTAATGCCTTAGGCATGCTTCTATGCTGTGCTTGCCCTCTCCTAGCTCAGCCTCTACATAATTCCTCTTAGCTTTCTGGGTTTTTTTCCTCTTGAGAAGAAATCTGGAGATGAGGTACAAAACTCACTGAGAATTATGGGGTGCAACTGTGGTACCTCGGTTTTAAATTGAGACCTCAACACATAAAAAGTCTGCCGCAGACACCCAGGTCTGGCTTCAGAAATTAAGGGCTGTCTCTTTAAACTGATTTCCTCTTCCTGGGCCTGCTCTCCTGGCCCAAGCCTAAGGCAGAGGAGAAGGGATATTTTAAAGTGACAGGTTTAAACAGCCGCTGTGTGTGGTGCAATCATTTTTCATGTGAAGCCTCCTGGGCTCATGCTGAGGGGCACTGCAGGATCCAATCTCCCTCCATAAATTCGTGGGAAGCCCCATGCTGCCTGGCAGCTAGAACAAGCAGGAAGGGCTGCCCAAGGCAGGGTAAGAGAGCAAGACAGAGGGCTGAAGAAAAAGAAGCCCCACAAAGCACTGGACCCTCAGCCTCTATGCACATGAACAACCTGCAGGCACTGCAGGGCACCAAAGGAATTTTAGGTGTGGGGTGGACTCTATGCATAGATTTGATAATCGAGTCTGAGATTCTGTTTCTATGAAGCAGAAAACTTTGAGTCTAATCCTGTGTGACCTTCACCAACTTTAACCTTTCCAAACCTCAGCTTCCAGATCTCTACCGGGGGGCTGCTTCAGCCCGTAGACCAGGGATGATGATTTCTGCCTGGCTCACTTCCCAGGGTCCTTGGGAGGAACAACTGAGCAGTTGGTCTGAAAGTATTTTGTAAAATGCAGTGTCATGCAAATGAATGGCATTTATTGCATGGTTACCATCACAACTGTAGAAATGGACTTCAGTGACTGGGGTAGTAGTCACCTAATTTGCTGTTCTCACAGCATCAGAGTGAATGTCAGTTTCTCCTTAGTACTCATTCAGAGCCAGTACTATAATTAATAAATGGGATACCTCCCATCCCAAGGGCAAAGGTCTCCTAATAAAGATGAGAGCCTCAGCTCAGAAGCTGAGTGAACATAACCCCAGCTCTCTAGGCAGTGTTCCAGGGTCCTGGCCTGGTCCTTGCCCTCTGGTTAGGAAATGGACACTGGCCATGTTGTTCTCTGGGTTGGAGCCTGAGCCAACTTCCCTTTGCACATGGCCACAGGCCCAACTCGTGCACCTCAGAAAGTCTTAGATGGAAAGATTAAGTACAGTTCTTCTTTGCCTGGATCCCTACTAAACTATATCTACTGCTTTTTGTGATGACAAAAAAGCTGTCTGGGAGAGGTAGGTGACCTCTTGGCTACTGTCTGGCTTTACTCCCCAGGTGTACTTCATGCTGGTAGACCACACACTTTCCAGACAAAGCCACAGGGAATCCAGCCTAAAGTGGGGGTGGAGGTAGGAGAACTGCCTTTTTTTCTTTCCTTCCTTTAAAATCCTGTGATTTTTCTGAGCAATTCATAGCTTGCTGGCAGAACTTCACAGCCACTGATATATTTAAACTTTTTATATTAAAGACCTTAGCAGCTTCTCCTAGGAGAAAATTACCTCCCCAATTCAAGTAATGCCCTCTTGAGACATGTGGGATTTGTGTTCCCAGCAAAAACTTCTCTTTTCAAACTGGGAGATGAGAGTACATAGACCTATTCCTGGAAATAGATGCACTAATGAATTTCAATGTCCTATTAGTGGTGATGATCTGACAAAATCACGAGAATGGAGATATTTGGGTCTACAGCTGACAGATGAGTTATGTGCTAAGGTGTCACAAGGATATAGACTATATCTCCTAAAGGCCCTTCAGAAAACAACGATGCAGGTACAAAATGCAGGGATCCCATCAGTATGACCCAGGCTGCCTCGGAGTTCACAGGGACTCTTCAGGGACATCTGTAATGATGCAGCTGAAACAGTGACACAGAGGGTTGGTTGTGCAGATGAGGCTGAGGCGGGCTTGTGAGGACAGCATTCATCACTCAGACTTCAGTCTCTTTGAAACAGGCTTGAGCAGTCACAAGCAAATCAGCCAAGATACATTTCTTTTCCTCAGATGTAATAGTTTAACTGGAATAGATAAAATGAAATATATTTTGGAATCACTATATCAGTGAGATTGGATCATGACAGGAATGTATTGAGTTACAAATATCTAAATGCAGTCATCAAGGAACTCTCTCTTGGGGTGCCCATTAGATGTGCGTGCTGCTGTTGTTAATTGCCTGATTTTGTTTGTAGGGGGTGTGTTGACTGTTTATCCAAACCCTCTACCTTCTTTTTCTATCAGAGCAGAGAGCTACTTAGATCTTTATTGGCTTTTATGCCCTTGCAAGCTACGTCATAAGAGAAAAATTGAATTGGTCCCATTAGCTTGATTTTAGGAGTAGTGGAAAAGGTAATGGATTCCAGGCTTGCTTGCCATTTAATTTAGATGTTAAAATATTGCATATGAATGACCCAGATACATCACTGCCACTGCCATATAGAATTGGAAGTGCACAGGAGGGGGTACTGAGGGGGTAGCCGTTGCAGGGTATCAGTGACCCCATTGGTGAAATATCTAGTTAATTAAGGGAAGATGGTCGCCAAGTTGAGATGGAGTTCCCTTAGGTATATAAGAAAGAGGTTAGGAAGAAAGTTTGTCATAGCTGACTATCTTTTTTATAACCTCAACCATTACATTTCAGTGTATAAAATGAAGAAAACTTTGTCCTGGCTGGATTGTAACAAACCACCCTGGTGTGTGCATGCATACAGACACACACACACACACGACACACATACAACACACACTTAAATTTTAGCATTTTAGAACCATAGACTACAGTTCCCTGAAAGAAAGAAAATGCCTGTTAGATTAACGGCCAGACCCTTAGGGTTCTATTCCAGTGCCTGACAAGCCTGAGGGTGGGATTAGGCTGTCAGAAATATAGTAATGAGATTCGGGAAGTATTTATTGAAGAAACCATAAGGTTAGTAGAGAATTTCAGGTATATCCAATCTATCTGTTTCTCAGGTTAATTATCCTACTCATGGAGAGCACTGCAGCCAACCCAGAAAGTTTTTCAAATACTAGATTTGCCACTTTGGGACTTGCTATGCAACCTAGTACAAGTAACTTAACCTCTCTGTGCAGTTTCTTTAACTGTAAAAGTTTAGTCCAAATAATGCATACCCTATAGGGCTCTTTGTAGATTAAATGATATTGCCTGAAAAGCTCTTTGAAGAATATGTAGTATTTATTACATTTAAGTGTTAATTGCTATTATTAAATGGCGTTTTCAATGCAACTTGCTTTTCATTAATCTATCCTTATGCCTAATTAAGATGTGAAACTCTACCTTATAAGAATTTTCAATCTATATTTCTATCTTAAGCTCTTTTTCTTATACCAAACTTACAGAACTAACACAAATCCTCCACTGAAACTGCTCGGAGCCACGCATAAGTCTCAATTCGCTGTGGGCCTCAGATTTGGTCTGTTTGGTATAATGTGGAGGCCAAGCTAGAAAATCTCTAGAAAACTCTTTCAGCTCCATTGTAGTGATTGTAGCCACAGTGGCAGCAGTTAGATAACAAGTTATGTTGATAGGTACTATTTTAAGTGAATTACTTGCGTTAACTCATTTAATTCATGCAATACTCTCATTGAGGAATTTAACGTTGATATATTCATCATATGTATAAACAGAGGCACAAAGAGGTCAGGTAATTTGCCAAGGTTGTCCAGCCAGTAGGAGGAGGAGCCAATATTTAGTTCTAGGAGAAAGTTCATGAGCCTGTAGAGCAGAATTTGTGCTTCTGTTTTTTTGTTACTATGGTTTTGCAAATCTTCCTGAACGTAGGGTGAATCTAGAAATCAGGATAACTCTAGCCTGTTAGCTTTATACAGTGACCTGACCTTGGCATCAAAGAATATTTTCCATCCATAAATAGCAAAGCTTATGATTGCCAAATAAATGAAGGCATATTTGCTACTGTGAAAATGTCCCAAACAAGCTGAGTTATTATTACTGTGTCATGATTAGAACAAAAATAATGTGCATTTATGGAACTCTTTATGTCTCCCAAGTACTTCATGGCCATCTTAATTAGGCAGCCCGTTGACACATTCCTGAGAGATGACTGCAAACGTTTATTTCAATGTTCCAGTGCCATGAAACAGAAGTACCTCTCAGCTTGGGGTGGAAGGTCAGGGAAAAGATATGGGAAAGTCAGTAAGGCTGAGTCTAGAGAAATGACCTAATATATTAGAAATATGATACTTGATCCAATTCTCTTTGGACTGTGTAAATCAAAAGTTAATTACTGGGAGGACCCCATTTGTATCTTTATTGCTCTATTTACATTTTACAAAACTATCTGGTATCATTAATATGCTCAAAGTCAGTTTAGTTGTATTTGTAATTTTACAGCAAAAGAAAAAAAATCTCATTCTTTGTCAAGTGGGAGCGAACATAGGCCTGAAGGAGGAAGGTTCACCCTTGGCTGGAATGATGACCAATGGATCAGCTCCTTGGTCTCTGTTCAGGTGGAATCCTGGCAAGCTTTTGGGGCCCCTGGCAGCTTTTTGGCAGGATTAGTCACTTGGAGGGAGACTAGGCTCTGAGCTGAGGTATAATCTGCATTTCTGGGAGGTGGATAACTTGTTAAGATTTGTGCAGTGACAGGTTGAAAAACAGTAGAACAAGCCCACCAGCTGCCCTTTCCGGGCACTGAGATACAGTGAGCTGGTCCAAGGTATCATTGTCTCCAACCAGGACCATCTGCGGGCCATCTCAAGGCCCACATACAGATGAAACCTACAAGCCGTCTTGTTCTTTTTTTCTTGTTCAGCTTTCCTAGGACACAGCTGAGTGGCCCCCTCAGAGGTGGCTTAGGGAGATGAGACACCACCTCCAGCCACTCTTGGCTCGGGGACTAATGGCAAACTGCTGCTTTTCAATCTTGACCCAAAGTGAGCAGCTGCTGGAGGATTACAAAGCATTGGACCTTCTCATTTTTCATTTTAAATGTTATCTCAGCTGGGCAGTTCTTGCAAATGAGCTCTTCCCCCACCCCTTTCTTCCCATTTCCTCACTACCATCACCCTACACTCTACCCAAATACTCTCAGGCCAAAACCAAGGCCTACAAGTGGTGCACATTAACTAAATTGCAGCTTACTGTCTTCATTGGTTGTGTTCCCAGATTGAGTTTCTCTGGCTTAACACTCAGATGCTAATAACAGGAACTGATTGGTTAGATGGGGCAGAAGGACAGCCTTAAAAATCAAAATGGCAAGGGTTAGTGTCATGGAGCTTCAGTTTTAGGCTAGTTCATAGATCCATAAGTATGGTGAGGATGCATTTTTTGTAAACAATGGAAACATCTTTCTTTCTGCTACAGAAAAATTTGCACTTAATAACTGTCTGCAATGATACCCTGAAGGTTTCAGAAATACAGAACAAAACCTTTTATTGATTCTGCTGAAAAATAATCATCATTTCTTTCTCTAAGTTCTCCCCAGGTGCAGTTTCTTTCCAATGACCTCTGTCTTCATAGTTTTCTTGACTTTGCACACACCCCCATTTAGCTTCTTCTCTGATACAAGATATGAATAAGAAGAAAGGATCAGAGGCTTTGAATAGAAAAAAAAAAAAAAACAGTAAGAAAAACAGAACCAAAACACAGTGCCTGCTGAATCATTCCTACCAAATACTACAATTGCTTGGGAAGCAGAAAGAATGTTTTGTCCTTCTTTTCCTACTTCTAGTCCTATTCTTTTTATGTCTTCTTCATTAGCACCCCAGAACTAGTTGTAAAAACTTTCCTACACAAAGCAGGCTTATTCAGGAAGCCATTTCCACACCAAAACTATTGCACCAGGCTGGGAAGGGGGTGACAAGCCACTGAAGTGGCTCAACGGGCATTGGAGAGTTGAGAGGAACTTCGTTCTAGACTCAGGGCCTGGTCTGGTGCTTGACAAGGATAGGAGCTGAGATAATTCTCTGCCCCACATTTCTACTCCTGCCTGAACTGGTGAGAGCCCGGCTGCCCATCTCTTGGCATAACACTGCCCTAAGATACAATGCTTGTGGTTCCGAAGGAAATGGAAGATTCGGCATTCCTCAAGCAAAATCTAAATGTTCAAAATACATGAGGCTGGGACCTAAGGAGGGCTAATTGGGTGCTCTTATAATTCCAAGTGCTTTTCAGCTTGCCCTTTTGTCTCCTGTCACTGCACAGACCATGTTCGATTATTGATGGGATGCTCCATTCCTAATGCCAACCCTCCTTTCCTCACCACTCCATACTTGCACGCATGTCTATTTTAATTTTCTCCTTCTTCTTTTGGCATCTGGTCTATATAAACTGCTGATGTAAATGTCCAAAATAAATTATGCTGAATAATAAATGAAGACAGCTACATAATTTATAATGCTAGAGGCCAAACAGAGCTGCACAGGCTGTGTTCAAGCTGGTGGCCCCTCCTCAGCTGCTTACCACATCTTGCCTGCCTTATGCAGAAACCAACAGAGCTCGATGCCTGTGGCTTAGGCATCATCTTCCCTGTCTGGGCACTTGAGCCCAACTCACCTACAACCCAGGAACCACCTTGAGTTACAGGTACTATTGGGCCTGGAATGACCCAATACCAGGCAACTCTGAAGTCTTATCTAAGTGGCCCTGACCTTGAGGAGCTGCAGGTAGGGAGGAAGTAAACAGAGCTGGTGTTGACAAATAGGAAGAGAAAGCCAGTTTTGCTCACAGAAGACATATTCAGAAGAGGAGAATATTAGTTATTTTTCCCAGTCTGTGGTGTCTGCTCTGATAATCAAGAATAGTAAAATGGCTGAGATCAGTGTCAGTCTGATTGGCTAAAAAGAAATCTGAGTTGTGTAATTATCAGACCAAATTTACACAGGTCAAAACTCATTAGCCAAAGTGTAAAAACAGTGTTCTGTAATAATATAGTATTCTCTGTGTAGTCACGCATGTTCAGCTTAATTTCCTTCACGCCTCAGAATAACCCAGGGGCAGACACGGCACCCTTTTCATGTGTATGCCCCATGTCTGGCTCAGAGAGGTGCTGTTTTGTGCTTTTCCATATGTGCAGGTGTCAGACCTGGGAGCTGTGTCCCAGGGGTGTAGATACTATACTAAGAGATTTAGAGTTTCCTGAATGACCACTGTGGACGAGGTACTGTGCTGTCCCGTAAAAAAAAATGTTATTTAATTCATACCTTAAACAACTCTGGAAGCTAGTGTTACTTCATGTTCTATAAAAGAAACTGAATCTTATACCAAGCTACTTCACTCAGATGACACAGCTGAAATATGAAAGAGAGGGAGGATTTAAGGTGCTGTAGAAAGGATTAGAGAGCCTAAAATCAAGTTATTTTGGGGGACCCAGGTTTCCTTATAGGTATCAGCTGGCTTCAACTTGGTTGTTCTACAAACAGGACTTCATTTTCTCATAAGAGCTAGTTAGTTCATCCCTGTGCCATCACATGCTATAACCCTCTCCATTCTGAGCTGCTATAAAGGACAGTGGATGTAGTATTACTAATCAAAGGCTCAAAAGTGGTAAATAGTCAAACCCTTACTGTGTCATACAGACAAGTGTGACTGGGACAACAGCTGCGTTTGAGAAGGCATTTGGGGATCTAAAAAAAGAAAGCAGGTTTAGGCCATAACAATAGTTGCTGAATGATTTCAGATTCTCATTTCCGACCAAAAAAAAAAAAAAAATTGAAAGGGCACTATAACCCTGAGATTAGTTTCGTCCTGTGACTCACCAGGGAGGCCTGGAGGATACTAAGCAGAGAAACCAGATTGAAATAGTTTTGTAAACAGACCCCAATGGGAGCTTGGGGCTTAAAAATGAAGGAAATATGTGAGTGGGTCTTGGGGCAAGTATTTACTGGTGGATGAGATGTGATATCTGAATGATTTTAGGAACTGAAATTAGCAGACAGAAACATCCAGCTTTTGCTCCCCGTAAGTAGGCTAACGGGGACTTGCATCTTGTGTTTGCTTCTTGTCTGGGAGGCACAGGCATGTTCAAGGAGAGCCTCGCCTGTTCTGACCTCCAACTCCGCAGGGCTTCAGGTACCTTCATCACTTCTCCCAGAGGTTCCTTCCTGACAGCTTCAAAGCACTAGGAAAGCAAAAGCAACTGTGGGGCACACCCAGGCAAGACTGAAGAAACCGCTCTTTAGAAAATAACAGGAACCCTGACATTTCTGTGCCCTTATCCCCTATTTTATTTCTTAGTGTACTTCTCAGCTTAATGCTTCCAACATAGCTCCTGATGACTAACTCTCATGTGATACACAAACTAGACATCCAGTGTATTGTTCCTCTCATAGATCAAAGAAAGAAGCCATTTACCCCAGTGTCTGGTGTGTTTTTCATATATCTGGCAAGTAATAACCCTGGAACCCTGGTGGCCTGGTGCACACTGGTCCTGTCTCCCACTGTAGAAGCCAGTAAAACTCATATGCCACACTCCACTGTCAGCTTTCAACCTTTCATTTTGGAAAAGTCTGAGGTTGAAAAAATGGATAGGTATTATAATATAAATATAATATGAAAGGAATAATGACATAGACTGTCAAGGATACTGGGTAACACTAAATAGAAATAATGTCACTGTAACCACTTTTGAAGCCAGAATCTGATTGGCATGAGCAGTTAAAAGAATTTCTCTACTCTGACACTACTGACATTTGAAGCTGTGTGATTCTTCGTTGTGGGGGGCTGTCCCTTACATACGTTAGCCAGTAGACAGCAATAGCACCCCCGTGCTCTCCAATTGTTCAATCAAAAAAAAAAAATGTCTTGCAGGAGACAAAGCTGATCCTGGCTGCTGACCACTGAATTAAATAATTCCAGCCTTCTCCATCAGGGCTTCTCAAAATGAGGTCTTTGGACATGCAGCTGCATGTCATCTGGGTATTGATAGCCACCGATTTAGGAATGAAAATTTCTGTATTATACCTGAACCTAGTGAATGAATTTCTAGCTATGGGACCCAGGAGTTTATCTTTTAACAAGTCCTCCAGGTGATTCTTATTCATATTAAAATTTGAGAAACATTGCCACATCATAGCCTCTTTCCACATGTGGCTATTTAAATCTTTATACTTAACTAAATTAACTAAAACTAAAAATTCAGTTTCTCAGTCCCTCTAGCTACATTTCAAGTGCTCAATAGCCGTGTGAAATTAGTGGCTACCAATACTGTGTAAAATAGTTATAGAACATTTTCAACTGCAGAAAGTTCTATTGGACTGCTTTATTTCTACCATGATGTGTTGCTACCATAATGTGGACACCTCCAAGAATCATAAGACTGTCACTTTTTCTATCATCCAAGACTTATGGAACATGCACTGGATACCTTATGGTATTATGTAGCAAGATATAGAAGCAAATTGAGAGAAGACAGATTTCTTCCTCCCATATACTTGCTTATATAATGAATATAACAGCACTTACCTCTCCAGACCCTATCTATCGTGTTAACCTAAAAATAAAAAGGCCTTTCAAAGTGAGAGGCAACAAGCATTTCTTTGATATCAATAAGAACAGCTATTAGGGACACGCTGATTCAGGCAGAAGCCCAAATGATGTTCCAATTAGGAAACAAGTGAAATGCGTATTTATGAGAACAGGAAGAGGACTGATTACATCAATATAAGAAAGGCATTTTTATTGGTGCAGATAACATAACATAGTGATGTTAATTCTAAAGTTTTTTTTTTTAAATTTTTAAGTTCAGTGATTATCAGTACAAGAGTCATAATAAATGCCTTCTTGTTATCCTTGCAAATAGTTCTTTGCTTTAGACCCAGTCCAAAGGTTATTTTGCCCTGTTTTAACATTCCAAAGTTTGAGGCACAAGACATGCAAGGAAGGTCCTCTGGCATGGAAGCTTCCACTCCATTTTAAAGAGGATCTGTTTATATTATTTTGACAATGATAACAGTTAAGTCAATTAGACAGAAAAACAAAGTTTGGTGCAAAATACATAATATAGGATAAGCCTAAATCCTACTTTAAAGCAATAATTTATGGTAGAGAAATAAAAACAATCACAAAATCAACTACTACTGCACAAATAAAAAAGGAAAGTAAGTATATCAGATACTAGGTACTTCGCAGGGGCACTGGGCTTTATGGTGTGATGATAGGACCAGCTGGTTCTAGTGTCTCTACAAAGGGCCTGTGTGAAACTGATGAACTCAGATGAGTGCCAACTCCAAAGACCTCTGAGAACTCTTTAAGGGTTCTTTCTCTATCAACCCCTTGAACAGAGTTTAGAAGTGCCAGAGTGAAACATAATAGCTTTCATAGCACCAAACTCTCAGGCAATACCTGGAGTAGAGTATATCATTGCATGTGTGCCACCTCTTCACCATGTCATGCCAGTCGCAGATATCGCTGGTTAATCATTCTACTCTTTCCCTTGGAGCCTGAATGAAGCCAGTACCAATTGATCCAAGTTTATATGCACAGGATACCAGTTCATTCTCTTTGTGTTTGAACTCAGATTCTCTTACTTGCCCCAGTTTCTCTTTGGAAAACCCAAATACTACTTTTTTGAATAACTAGTTGCTATATTATTTCTCTTTTAGTGAACGAATGAATTATTTCTTGGCTTCCAAAAGGTGATCACTTGATGTTTACTGTTCTTATCTCTTTTCTATCAACAAGCCTTATATTTCAGCATAAAGGGTAATTTGCCCTCCCACACTAAGTTAATGGGTCTTGGGAGCTACACAGACACAAATCGACATAGAAGTACTTCTGGATTGGTTTTTAACTGCTCCTTAACTTGATGCCAATTTGGATTATATACCAAGCCTGGAATTCTCTATGATTCCTTATCAACTGAAGATAAAATAAAATGAATGTAAAGAATGTACAGGATATTCCCAGCCCAGCCTGCAGCAGTTTCAGCAAGACAGAAACCCAGTCTTCAGTGAAATCAGCCCAGTGAAGAAAAGCTCTTAAACCTCTGCTGGAAAGGTCAGCAGCTTCAGTGTGATTTGTCTCTGGCCTCGCTCATCTCCCTTGAGATAGGCTGTGAGCTTCACTGAACAAGAAAATACAAAAAGCACTGACCCTCTCATTCTGACCACAGTGGCCAGCTGGCCCGAGCACCCGCCACCCAGGCAGACGGTTTCTCCTGATGCCATCAGCTCTGGAGCTGGGCTAGGATAGGTGACCACAGCAGACTTATTCTTCTCCCCACCTTCTTGGGCGACACAATCCTGTGAAAGTGTTTTCTATTCATCTCCTTTCCCCCTGCACTGGTTGCCCACACTGTGCTTAAATTAGAAATATTTTAAAGCATAGAAATAGGCAGCGGATGTCTGGTATTCTCATTTTCAGGAGGCCCTGAGAGTCCATAGGCTGGACACAAAATAATGGGCCTCCATTTCTACCCATGGGAAGTAGAGAGAATGACGAGTAATTAAAAAATGAGGGTTCGCCAACAGGTGATTTATTTGTGGTGGAGTTTAGGGAGGCAGGAAAGGGGGCTAGAGCAACAGACTCAGGTGCCAAGAGAGATCATCAAAGTTGACTAGAAACGAGAGGGGCAAGTGGGTTTGGTGGAAGTAGGCTACAGAACTGAAGGTGAGGGACTGTCTCTCATTCCTGAAAAAAAGTGATCAAGTTCCTATGAAGAAGAAAGATGTGTATAGTCAGTTGATTTGAATAAAAACTTAGTTTTCAACAATAATCTACAGATTAAACCAACCCAAGCCACAGGCCCTAATTAGCTTTAAGATATATACATATAGTATTTACTTATGACTATATACATATTTATATAAGTATTTATTTGTATAGTGTATATTTATACATTGATTGCATGTTTATTTGTGTATCAGCACCCATATACACATACACATATACATATAAACATATATATTTATTTGTACCTAAATATATATATATATGCACATAATAAATAGATTTGACTGTAAAAATATATACCTATTTATACATATAAATAAACATATGTATAAATTATTACATGATAATGAAAAGACCTATCTTTGCATTTAGATAGTTCCAAGTTTGGGTCTCAGTTCAATCACTTAGAGAAAGTGTTTCTTTGAGTGGATTATTTAATTGAGACTTAATTTCCTTTTCTGAAAGTGAGTGTAATCGTACATATAAATTTTATACAGATGTAATGAGGAACAAGATAATGAATATAATACAGAGAGTAGGCAATAAGTGGTAGATATAGCTATTTATGTTACTACCATTTCTGCTACTACAACTAGGTGAAAAATGAATCTTTCATTTTTTTGGGGTGGGTAGTGGAAATCAGGCAGAGCCAGTGGCCTTTCTGCTTTAGTATTCTAAATAAATTCATCCATTATGTACCATCCAAAGGGCTCATAAGAGATTTCTATATATAAAAAAAAATTGCTTCTATTGCAAGAATGACTCACTTATATTTTATAACTGGGTGATTTATTGAAGGAATTCTCCACTGGGGTTTATAAAACACAAGGGTGCAGGTGACAGTTTGTAAAACCAGTTTTAGGGAGTAAATGCTAACACACAAAGGAGAATTTCCTAAGAAAGTTGTCTCTGGAGGGAGTGTGTTGCCTGTGTCATAAGTTGCTTCAGTAGAGGCAGGACAATCATATGTGGAAATGCAAATGTCTGATGAGGGTTTTACTACATATTTTCTGATGTCCTCTTGCAACAGAAAATTCACATGTTCTGGAGCCTTTTCAGACAGTGCCTTCTGAATGCGGTGTGCTGTGACTTCTGTATCACCTGCACCCGTATGTCTCACCCCTCCTCCCTCCTGGTGGCCTCTATTCATCAGTGACAAGGCTCTGAAGGAATCCAATAGTGAGGAGGTAAGATTACATTCTGAGGAAATGGGTAAACTGAAATGGGGCTAGGATTGAACTCAACCGGGCAGCTAGCTTCATTTAGCAGCTTGTGCAAAGTCTTATTAGGAAAATGCAGCGATCCAGAACACTGGCTCTTGCTGCTCTCCTGGTGGCAGAAGGGGGTGGGGCTGGCATGCTGGAGGTGGCAGAGGCAACCGTCTGTGCTTATGTACTGCCTGCCTGCCTGCCAGGCCAGCTCTCCTGGGCTCCGCTCCCTGCAATGACCAAAGTAGATGTCCTGATGCAGCCGAGCCCGTGCCTCCCGTGCCTGTTATACTCCAGCTTCCTTCCAGATAAATGTCTTCCCTTGACTAATTGTGTTCCTCAGGACAATTCTGATATTTATTTCTCTTCACTAGTCTGAAGATATGAAAACATGTTGCAGTGAACTCTGGGAATAAAACATGGAATACACTGAGTATAGAGTTTAGAATTAATTATAGCGAAAGGATTTAGGGAGATGACATATGAAGTAATGTGAAAAATCCATGAAAACAATACGTGCTTCCTGTGAAGACAGACAGTGAATAAATAAAGGTAAGTGGTAATAGTATAAGCCGCAGCTGTTAGTAACCTCATAATTTCAAAGAGATAGGTGTGTAATCCTTAAAATTTCAAGCACTCCTGTCACTTTATTTCTGTCACTGTTTATCTGTCCTTGTTTTTCTGTCTCTTTATTTCTCTGTCATAGACACACATGTGTGCTACACACACACGTGCATGCATACGCTTAAAATATGACCTTTTCTTAAACTCCTTTGTGCTTCAGAGGAATATAAACCGGGAAGGAGGGACCTTTGGTGTCCTGGTTTATAGCTGCTTAAACCTTTCCCATCTGTAAAATAGTAGAAATATGTAGAGATATAACTAGGCATTTTTTGTATCTATGACAGGTTCAAAGATATATGTTTATGCCATTCTAAAGGCGGCCTTGGCAATTTTCAGATGAAAAATGTCATAGAAGTTTTAGGTTCTGTAATTATCTATTTATATGCTCTGGACACCCAATGAGGAGTCTGAAGATTGCCTCATTTGCTGGCTATAGAGCTGTTCATAAGTAAGTGTAATGTGACACACACCCCGTATTGGTTCATCGGGCTGGTGAAATTAGTTATGTCACATCTGAAAGTCACTTTACTTTCATAGGTCATAAACTGAGAGGAAGAATAACCCAAAGTTTCAGTATTCAATTTGTTTACTCCGAGCAAAATGCAGCCTCTTAAGCTGATGAGAGGAGGGTGAAAGATATGAAAAAGGCTTTTAGGAGCTCACTTTAAAAGCTCAAAAGGTGTCTGGAACATTAAATAGCTGTTAAAAGCTCTAGTTGTATAATTTAAGTGTAAATGAGTATGAACTATGTGGATTAAATTTGCCTTAAAATACCAGTCTGAAAAATTACGAAAAGACTATTGGAGACAAACACAGTTTGCCTTTTTTTCAAAACCCAAATGTTTGGAAAAAATAATTTCAGTCTCAATGAAAGCTAAATGCAGTTAGATTTAACTGTCACTAATGATCTTCTCATTAAAAGCCACAATTCAGTAATAATTGTACCCACATTAAAATAAGCACATGTGTTCATAAACACAACACAAAAAGTCTATGGATTTATTCTAAGCTTTTAAAATCTTTTTCTATCATAAATGATGAGAGAATATCTATATATTCTCATCACACACACACACACACACACACACACACACACACACACACACACGTCCACTCTGTGAATTAGAAAAAAGCCTTCACAATTTGATATACAGTTAATTTGGTCCTTTGGAGTATTTTATTTTTATTATTATTAAAATTGAAATATTACATTTTAGAGTATATGTTTAAAGTATATTTTATCTCCAAATTATCACTAAGTCCTTCATTTTATAAATTAATTTATAGGGAATGTCTGTGTTTCCTTCTAAGGATAGTCATATTTAAAATGTCACTTTAAAATATTCAATTTTCAACTTTAATTGTGACTTGTAGAGCTGCTTTTCTATATTAAGTGTTGATTATGCGATGAGGTTACACATAAAAGAGTATCTTTTAAATTATTTATTATTAGTAGTGGTAGTATTGCTCTGTTAAAGCCATACTTTTGCTTGATTTTAATAGTTTTCTTTAGAATTAAAAAACACCCATTTTCTGTATTTAATGTGTTCATTGACTCTTTATATTCTAGTAATAACTAACCTACATCTTGCGTATCACTTAGTTTCAGCTGCATAACAAATTACCCTCAAAGTTTTGTAGCTTTAAACAGCAAGCGTTTAATATTTCTCAAGGATTCTATGATGAGCTGAGTGATATTTCTAGTCTGGGCTAACCTAGCTGATCTCTGAGGTTGACTGGAGGCTCAGCTGGATCGAATTGTCTCACTCATGTCTGGCCACAGACTTGGTGTCAGCAGGGGTACTGGGGAAACTTGGTCCTACATCCCACCTCATTCTGCAGGCTAGCAGGAGGTTATTACCATGATGGTTGTCAGACCTGTTCCAATGGCAGTAAGAAGACAAATACCAACAAGTGGAGCATTTCTTATTCTCAAGGGTGCTAATGTCACATTGGCCACAGCAAGTTGCATGATCATGCCCAGCTTCAGTGAATAAAGAATTAGGCTCATCTTTTTGTTGGAAGTGGCAGCAAAGATACATTGTAAAGTTGCTTGCATACAAGGGTGTCAACAATTTGTGGCCAATTTTACAATCACGATGTCACATAACACATATTTTAACACACCACAGTAAAAATCGGTACAAGGAACTATAAAAGGAATCAGACTTGATGTATTATAGAAGACTTTGTAGAGTAGATGACTTGTGCATAAGATTTTAAAAGACAAATGGAAGCTTTTTGAGTTTAAAAAATCAAATTAGAAGAACTAGAGCCAGGAAGGGCAGATACAGAGAACCAGGGAGTCTAAGTGCCCTTGTTAGAGGATAAGACTAGGTTGTAGTCATGATCCTGGAGTTACACAGAAAGTACTGTACTGTTCTTGTTACTATAATAACTTCATTATTATAGTTTTTTTAATTTTAAATTTTCTCTCACCCAAGTAAAAATTAAATATTTTTGTAATGTAACTTTCTATTATTTTCTGAAACATTTTGTTTACAAACTATCTTTTGCAAATTAACTGTGAACATTTAAGCTTGCTTTTTTTTTTTCTTTATTAGAGTTATGCCCTAGAAGACACACAATCAAACCAAGACCTGGATGCTCGCTAAACTATTGATTCTCAAAACCGAATTTTCTCAAGCTCCTTTTAGTTATTTCTAATTTTCAAAACATTCAAATGCTGTCTTAGCCACAACTACATACTCATTCCAAGTTGCAGCTGGATTTTTCATTTTATTATTTAGAACCATGAGTGTTTCAAAAAATAGGTCAAACAAGATTTCTTAATCCAATCATTCACTCAAATACTATTCTATACACATGTAGATATTAGACACATATGGTTAGGGAGCTTCTGGAATGACAAGAGACAGACAATAACAACACTAATATTAAGGAAGTACATCACAGAGATTGTTAAAAATGACAAGTGTTTGGGAAAAGTTAGCAAGTAGAACAGAGTAAGGGGGATCAAGAGGGGAGTGTTGTGGGGAGAGTGGATTGCAATTTTAATAGGATGTTCAGTGTAAGCTTCTGGGAAAGGAGACAATTGCTCAAATATTTAAAGAAGGGGAGGGCTTGGCCAAGCATAAGGAAACAGATTTTGAGAAAGAGAAATAAGGGACTGTAAATATCTTGGTGCGTAAACACATCTGACATAATTTAATGAACATCTGAGCAGTAGTGTGGTTGGGATGGAGGAACAATGGGGAACAGAGATAGGAAGTATGACCTGAAAGGTAATGGGAAAGAAAGGAGTCAATCTCTTGCCAGTTCAGAGCTCTTTAACCATATGGCTCTGTAAAATCAGCTTTACAGACTGTTGGAAGAATTTTGCATAGCTATCTAATTTGAGGGTAAGAGAGAACAAGAAAGATTTGTTTTATTGTTGTTGTCCTTGTTGTTTTGGTTGATTGGGTAGTTGTTTTGTTATGATTGGTGATATTGCAGGTGTTTTTGTGTTCAGGTTCAAGCAGGTGAAAAATTCTCACCCCGTTTTACTATGCACTCTACCCCTTGAAAGGCTCTTATAACGATGTATGTTGCAAAGGTTACAGTAGGCGTGGTCAGCCTTATGTCATTCATCTCCTAGTCATCTGAGGGTTCAGAGTTTATGACTCTGTTTGAGTACATGAGCTACTTTATAATATTTGTGATCATAGTCTTGATTTCAACTCTACATTCAGTCACTCCCTAACGAGGTGAGTTTGAGTCAAATACTCACAGTTTTTAAGCCTTCAATTTGTCTACTTTATAGGGCTTTTATGAGACTTAAAAGAGATATTGTATGGAAAACATGATGTGATGATGATGATTTAATCCATAAATTCTTTGTTCCACAAAGCTGATGGTTCCCTATCCTGAGGTGAGTTCTGGTGCAAGATTCAGTTTTAGCTGCAGAGAATAGCCTCAGAATCTCTCAGCTTCCCCAAGAAACCACTTCTCACTCCACTGATACAAATCAGAGCATGGAAACAGAATCCTTGATGGGGTTCAAGGTTTTCACAGTTCCAAACACACACATACACTTATTTATCTTCTGGCTTATATGCAGTCTTCATATTAATATATATATATATATATATATATATATATATATATATATATATATAATATAATATTATATAATATTATATTATATTATATATATATATATATATATATATATATATATATATATATATATAATCTTTAGGGGCTCAAGGCTATTTTACAATGTTTCATTTCAATGAGAGAAACACATTTATTATATGTATAAAGATTTGAAGTTCATTGTTCCAGATGTGTGAGAGAGAAAGTTCTTAGGACTTCCAAGGGTTTGATTACTAAAGAAATCAACAGAAAACTATATTAGGAGAGTGTATTTTTGGACAGCGGGTGCTGTGGTATCACTTAGAAGCCCTCAAAACAATAAATGACAATCACCTTGTTCCCTGGGCTCTAGAAAACCACCACCAGAAGGCATATTCTAAAGAAATCTTCACTGAACTTTCAGAACTTACAGAAATATTTTATCTCCTCTGAGAGGCTCATCAACCATATGAAAGCTGAGGTTGCAATGGAAAAGGCTCCATTTGGAACGATACTTCATTTCATTGCTATTAGTAGGTAGTTATAGTTCATAGAGAGATTTCCCTGTACATCTTCTTTTACTTTTATTTTTAACTAGATACTCTCCTCTTATGGGAATAAAGAAATTATGTCAGTAATTAAAACTTTGGAAGAGGGAGGGCACCCAACAGGCATAAAGAGATCTAAATTATTCTTGCTGTGCTCCTACTCTGTACCAGGCACATATAGTCTCATCAAAGTTGTCTATTCAGGGAGGCAAGTTCAGAGAAGCAAACCTCCTAAAAGTATTCATCTATTAGAAAATATAAATGGAATTTGAATCCTGGTCTTTCTGAGTTAGGATCCAGGGTGATTTTCACATGAAAATAGTTTTATTCTACCCCCACATTTGCTACAAAATAAAAAAAAAAGAAATAGTGATACATGTAGGTGCCCCCAACTCCTGCCAAACCATTTTCTTGATTGCTTCCACTCTGTGGAATTGAGGATACAGAAAGCAATAAAGAAGAAATGTCCCTTTGAGCTCAGTTTCCATGGCTTTGCTAGTCAAAAATAAAAGAGGTTTTGTCAAAAGAACTACACTGCATAAGGGCTTTTATAACAAACAACTCAATGGAAAGTTCATCAGAGAGAGAGCACAGGGCAGCCAAAGAAATCTTGTCCATATACCTCCCTTGTGCCAGTATTAGTAGAGCTACAGAATCCTGCAGTGGGGCAAAGATGGAAAGAGGCAGAGAGTAAGGAAGGGCTGGCAGGAGAAAGAAGACAGGGGAGGAGAGCAAGGGAAAGCTGCATCATTTTCTTTATTATTCTATCCATTTGCCTTCATTTTTTCCCGATGTTCTGTCCATCAGTGGCTAGCACCTAATTCTCTAAAAAATAAATACAACTTGAGCAAATTAAGTGAAAAGGCTTTGAGCCCAATTACTCCGTATCCTCGGTTGCTTGGACATGAACTTCATTTCTCCGTAATGAACAAAATGGTGAGTGACAGCCTGGCCAAATGAGGCACGACTGAGCTTTGGCTTCATTTGTCAGGCACATGCAGAAAGAAAAAGATGTTATGGATTGTTGCTGCAGCACACATGAATATGAGTGTGTGTGTGTGTGTGTGTGTGTGTGTGTGTGTGTACATGCACACTTAAACTAAATTGAAAGACACCTGCTCCTGGGAGAGCTGCTATTTTTTCCCCCCAATTTATCACAGCAGTTGCTACCTCCTAAAATTCTAGTAGGTTTCTGAGACTATTTTATTATGGAAGTCACTTATTCAAATAAATAGAGGTGAAACTCAGAAACAGACATATTTTGTTTCCCCATATCTAATATGAAGGCATTAACGGATAACTTACTTTTGCCTTATAGTCTGGGCTCATTTTTTAGTTTCCTCTTTAGGTATCTTTGATTTTTCCACCCATTCATTCATTCATTCATTCAATAAAGACATCATGAAAGTCTACTCTCTGTCATGTACTATGATAGGTTCAAGGTGGTTGCAAAGCTGGTAATCAATATTCCTCTACAAAAACTCCTGATCTTGTGGGGAAGACAGAAACATCAAAAGCCAAATACCTAGAATATAATATGTTATGTATTATACTAGAACATTCCCTTTGAAAAATGATACCATGTCTTCAAATTCAAGTAGATAGTATATGCCCTTATACATTTATTTTGATGGGTGTGCTATTTGTTAAACTCTATGTCAGAGTATACACACCTGCATTGCTATTTTTAAACTAAAATGTGTCATTAAGACAGCTGGCAGTTGTATCTTTTTTATGTATGATGTGAGTGAGCCTTTTATTTTTAAACTTCTCAACACTGAAAAATTGTATCATTTCATTATCATCCACTCAACAAATAATGCTGGGCATCTCTTCCATTCCAGGTGCCATACCAGATACTAAGATTCTAGGTATAAACATGGCTCTCACAGTCCCTACCCTCATATAGTTTTTAATCTATCAAGGGAAATAGATATTAAACAAATAATTACCACCAATAAGTATTTAGTTATAGCTGTAATTAAGCAATAGGATGAAAAAGGGCAGAATACTTTAAGAATGTATAATAACAACAGGACATAGATTGAAGAAAGAAAAGGAGAGTATAAAAAAAAGCATTCTTGAGAAATAAAATCTATGATATGAGATAGTGATATGGAGAGGACTTAGGAAAGCTTTTCAGGTAAATTTTTTATTTATTGTTTTTGTTTCCATGTAAGTATGTCTTTTTCCAAGAGTGGATAGGTTTTGTTCTTAGACATTAATGTGAGATATTAAAGGAGGGCTTTTTCATGAGCACTTAAAACAGGTAGTTAGGAGATGGCATGCCTTATAGGGAATGAGGAACCCCACCCCAACCCAACCTATAACCTGCCTCAGCCCTTGATATATTCCTTTGATCCTAGAGAAGGTCATTACTGCAGATAAATGTGTTTTTCTGTCTTATAACATCCTTTATTTACATGGGCATTCTCTCTGGATAGCCAACACTCCTAAAATCCTGCAGTAGAGGAATACAAGAAGGTATATAAGGCTTTATAGCGGAGAATGGGTAAATAGAAGGTGAGATGTGTATCAAATGTGTATTAAAGACCACATTTTTCTATTCATGCCCATTAGTATAGATATGTGAAAAGCCAGCTTTGGTGTTATATTTATGATGTCCTACTGGCATATTTCTTTTAACTTCATCATCCTAATATTTTATGCAAAAATTGAATGATTAAGAGGTTTAATGAGTTACTCTGCCACATCCTATGCCCTGAGTTGATTTCAGAGAGATCCCAGGTTCTTGGCTACTGTTTTTCCATTATGAAGCAGTTACCCCTTTATAATTCCTCTGACTATAGCAAAACCTACTGCATAGATGTCTTGCTTCTATTAATTCATCTACTCTTGTATTTATACACTCTAATACAACACAACATAACACAATGCAAAGCAACACAACACTACATAATGCGATACAAAATAATATAAAACAATAGTGTTTATTGAGTACCTCCAATGTGCCAAGCAATGTGTATCCATTGAAATACAGTGGTGAGTAAGATGAACAGGGGCCCTTCCTCAACATAGTTTATAATTAAGTTAGGAAGAACAACAGCTAAATGAGCCACTACAATATAGAGTGGTTGGTGCTCTGAATAACGAAAGTATGAGATGCCATGGAAGCTCAGAGTAGGGGTGCTTCTCCTTACCCAGGATAGTTAAATGCAGTTTGAGGTGTTAAATGCAGTTTGGAGGTGCTAAATAGACACATAAAGAAGGGAAGAGAACATTTTCTGAGGCAAAAGAACAGCATGAGCAGCTAGCTAGAAGAGAACATTTTGCAGGGTTCAGTATGGCTGTGGCAGCTGTGGCAGGGCAGGAGGAGGATAGTGACAAGAGGTGAGGACATCATAAGGGATATCTGATTTTCTCATATTAAAAGGTAATTGTGGTGACAGCAATGCATCCAGAAGACTGGGCCTGAAAATTGTATTTGACAGTTTGCCTCTTCCTCTGCGGAGATTTTCTTCTGAGAATGTACCTACTACACCACAGCCCTACAGTGCCTCTTTCTCGGACAGCCAATGGCTATTCCAGAAATTGTTTTCTTTGATCGCACATATGGTCAGAATCAAAATTTGAAGGAATCTCTGAAGTCATCTATTTCTACTGACCTTACACAACTCCTGCCATTTTACAGATGGAAAAAACTGAGATCTAGTGATAGATAATGAATGCCCAAAGTCACAGAACTGCATGCATATCTAAAGCTAGAATCAAGGCCCTACAGTTTAAAGCCTTTAAACTGTATTATTATTATTATTAGAAGCACATAAAAACTCTAATATTCAATTACTAATATTCCTACTTAACACCTGTTTGTTTGTTCAGTATCAAAGCCATTGATTCAAATCGAGATTATTTTTCTTCTGGAAAATCAGGTGAATGTACTTCAGGAGCAATATCTTGAAATGTTAGTCTGATGCTTCACCCAGATCTGCTCTATCCACTTCACTTTCCAGGCCTGGGCAATGGCAATAGGTCACTACAAATGTGAGTATGTAAATGAGAGCAGGAAGGCTAAAATGTCTGCTTTCTTCATTCACAACTTTTCTAACCAGAAGAATCTTCTGAGTTAGTGCATATCTTGTTTCCATTTTGGCCTTGGGGATACCAGCGGGTAAATAAGCAAACCTGTGATACAGGGACAGAAGATGCATAAAGTAAGAGACTAAACTCATTGGTCAGCCCTAGTGATCTCTCAGGTGAATGCTGAGCAATTGATTATTGGGCTAGCATAAAAACGGCCTTCCAAAATAGCCTTTACTTACGTAATGGCTTAAAATTGCAAATGTTTCCAGGAATGTAGGATGTTCCAGACAGTTATAGAGAACAGTAAGCTCTCTTTGTTACCTTCCATTCTTAACAAGCCCTTCATACTCTAACTGAAGAATGAGAATCTGTGTTTTCACAGCTGCACATATCTTTCTTTCATCCCTTAATTTTTGAATTTTATAACTGAGGAAACTGAGGACCCCAGAAGTTATTAAATTTCCTGAAAGTTCTGTAGCTAGTCAGTAGTGTATATAAAACTGAGTGTATCAATGTCTCTATGAAAAGATGGCACAGACAAATACAAGTCTGACAAGTTTTACTCACTTTCTTTAATTACTCTAATCTTTAAAAGCAATGGTTCCCCATCCATTGAACATTTAATGTTGTGGTAGGCCCCCATGTGAAACATCTTTTGTGCATTACCTCTTTTAAGCCTTAAACAATCTTATGAAGTGTAACTAGTATCATCATCATCCCTGTTGTACACAGTAAGAGTTAACAATTATTAAATGCTTACTGTAGGCACTACACATTGAAATCCTTTATGTGCATCAACTTTGTATTCCTCACAACACTTCTAGAATTTCTGTCTCACAGACAGAAAACTTAGGCAAAGCAAATGTTCATACTTTGTCCAAGAATAAAGAACAAGTAAATATTTAGAAACAGGATCTGTACTACATTGAACTCTTCATCACACTCACACCATTCCATCTTTCTGAGTCAAGATTTAATTCAGGTCTGTTAGATATCAGAAACCTTGCTCTTTCTCATTGTGCTTTACTCTTGCTAAATTTAAAAGCACAAAATATAACTTATACCAAATTAATACAGGGGGTAAAACAAACAGTGATATTTATTTATTCTAAATTAATTTAAGGCCAATATCAACTGATGAACTCTGTCACGCTTCTGAGAAATAACAGCTAGAGGGAATCAAGAATTCTCTCTAGAACTTAGCCTGTCACTTTCTTACTCTTTGGAAAATTCATATTGCTTTTGTTCTTTAGGGAGTGTCTGAAATTCTGAAGAATTAGAGAACTAATTACAGGTGACTGTTGAACAGCACATATTTATACCTGCCCACTTATGCACAGATCTACTTATACATGGATATTTTCAATAAATATTGTAAATGTATTTTTCTTATTATTTTCTTAATAACATTTCTCTGTAGCTAATTTTATTACATAAATACAGTATGTAATACATATAACATACAAAATATGTGTTAATCAACTGCTGATATTATTGGTAAGGCTTCCAGTAACAATGACCATTAATAATTTTTTGAAGAGTCAAATGTTACATGCAGATTTTTATCTGTTTGGCTGTGGTCGGTGTCCCTAATCCCCACATTGTTCTAAGGTCAACTCTATATTATTGTATTCCCAAGCCACCCACCACCATACCCATCAAAAATTTATATACAAGAAACTTACTATTCGTTTAGATCTGTTGTGTGTTTGTGTGTATATTTCGCAGATGTTTGGTAAAGGTCCAGATTATGCCACAGGAGAATGATAAAGTGCCAGGCCATTGACAGTCTATACATCTTCCTTGATGCCCAGATACCATGATATTCTTCTTTATAAAGATTTGTTGTTCAGCATGTAATTTGAACACCATATAATCTTTCAGTTCTTTTTCATACGTAGAATAACAGAGAAGTGAAGATAGGCTTACAAAGTCAGGGGGAAAAATACTCACTCAGGTAAATATCGAAATATAAATTTTAAATTTTAGTTTTCAAATGACCAGTTTCTTATTTTTGTTTTAATCTGATGTTTAGATAATAACCTTGCCTTAATTCTCTCTGATCTTTTTATTTTCAGAGTATATATTTTTGCACAGTTTAAATACTTCCTAATTGATGATACCAAGTTTCTATTAAGATGAAAAATTTTTTTTCCCACTGCATCTTTTTAAACTATCCTGCAATGAATAGAAATTATGTTATTTAAAAACACTTAGCATAATGTGATAGATAGTTACAGTAATGCTTCATTAACTTGGCCTCCAGAAATTCAGAATTTTATATTAGTACACGGGTCTGGGCAGAGATTGCAGATTATATACCCTTCCCAATAATTCATTTTATTAGTTCCACATAATTCATTTCTTAGTTTACATAAATAATTCACAACTACATATTGGCTGTATTTTGATATAGAATACTCCTGTGTAGAAAGTTTCTAAGCTGAGCAGCAATGTTCTTCCTTCCTAGCCTTCCAGGTCCCTCATGGCTTTCACTTGGAAGGCAAGGATACTCAGTCTTGGCCAAGTAGACACTCCAAGGCATCGGCTGAGAGAGGAAACAGCAGCAAAGAGAACTCACATTTAATTTTCCTTTCTATTAGATAGAGTTTATGATCTGTTGAGAACCCACTAGTGCTCTATGCAATTGGTCCTTATAGTACTGCAAGGTATTATCATCCTGTTTTACAGATGAAAAAAACTTGAGATCCAGATAGAGTAACTTGTTTAGAGGTGTATAATTGCAAGCATTGAATTTGGAATTACACCTGGGCTTAAATTCTAACTTCACTACCAGTTACCACCTAGCTTTGTGGTCTATCATCTTTCTCTAGCCTCAGTTTCTGCATTTGTAAAGTGGTGACATAATAGTACCACATATGTAGTAATAGAACTTCATGATATTCTTGTGGTAAAACATAAATAAATTTAGGTTATGTGCTCAGCTCTGGCACATAGAAAGTACTAAACAGTGGTAGTTACTTTTATTTCTTATTCAATATTGTACTGCTACTAAGAGAATGAACCAGGATGGAAGTCCAGAAGAAAAGTTTCAAAGCTTGCATCTTCCTCTACTACCACTCCTTTATACATACTCATTCACAAGGTCTAAGGTTTTTTGATAAAATGAAACAGTGTGAAGATCCTTTGGGCATTGTGACAGAGCATCTGGGCTCCCGCATGGAAGATAGAGCCCTAACTCAGAAAACTGAGTGAGTTGTTACTGGACATTACTCTGTAAGGAGTATTAATTTGAGATCATCAAAATCAAGAACATGGGTCTTCTGGGCAATTGTTTCCTGTCTAGGAACTTTAGCAAAGCAAATGATGACAGAGGCCTCACGTTTTTTTCTCCTGTTGAGCAGTCTACATGGTTCTCTTTTGTTAGGAAGATATATATGAAGAAATATATTGTAAAGATAGTGAGGTCCACTGACTGTACCTCTTATTTTGTAGAAATATGACACCATAGATGATTGTTATTAATGGAGAAATTGAAACCACTAATTCAAGTCCTTATTATCCAGATAATGAAAACATGATACAGAGAGTATAAATGACTGCCCCAAGCTTATACAGGTAATTGGTGGCAGAGAAGAAAGAATAAAAGAGGAGTTCTATTGAGGACAGGCAAATTTCTAACAATCTTTCACTTCATCTACTAAATAAAGAGAAGATGGCTTCAGCTAGATACCGGCATGGCTGACCTTGTCACTTCATTCAGATCTCTGAGCAAAGTTACCTCCCCAGAGAACCCTCTCTTCATTATTTTATCTAAATTATTCCCCAATTTTTTCTATTTTTTTATATTCCTTTGTGTTTTTTATAGCAGTTAGCAGAAGCTGACAGTGGATTATGTGTATTATGTATTTATTGTCTACCTATTTTATTGGTATATAAATCTATTAAGAGAGAGGCTTTGTCTTCATAACAACTATATCTCCAGCACATAGAACAATATTAGTAATACAGTAATTAATAAACAGCCAACAATGTTTCTTAAAAGAGCAAATGAATGATATGAAATCCTGACTCAAGAATATAATAGATAAATATTGGGAGGTAAGTTTGGAGAGGCAATGAGAAGATGATCAGAAGCTTCTATCCTTGTCCCATGGCATAATGGTTTTTAGAGCACTGGGCTTTTCTGAGCTGCAGAAACAGCACAAGAATGAAATCTAAATTGCTCATCTTATGCTATTCTGCAATCTCAAATTTTTGGAAATCCAGAAAACTCCATCTTTCTTGTTTTTTTTTTTTCATTAAATTTCTCTCCTTTTGTCTTTCTTGTGCTCTGCTTTGGTTTAGAACTGCACATCTTCTGAATAATGTATCTTCTGGATTATTGACATCCAACTCACATGCTACTTAACCTACTTACCTGTGATGAATTAGAATAAGAATTACCTCAGGAAACACTTAGAGTACTTGATGAGAAAATACTCATCAAAATGTTTGACCATCTTGAACACTCTGAAGGTGTAAAGCATTGTTCTGAGTCCTAGGAATCCAAAGTAGATTAAATTACATAAAATATACTTCTACTTCTGTTCTATGGAATTCTATTCAACTGTAAAAAAAAAAAAGCATGGGTTGTTTTCTGTATATATTGATATGAAAGATATCTGAGACATAATGTTAAGTAAAAGATATAAGTTTCAGTTTGGTAGGAGTTCAGCAAGCATATATGACTTTTCATGCAGATGGGAGCATGTGCATAGGCTGGCGGCAAAATGGACCTTGTCTGAGCAATAAAGAGTGATTCAGCATGGATGGAGAACAGGGTATGTGCTGGGCAATAGCATAAAGGAGACTGACAGGTAGTCTGGGTCCAGACTGTTAAAGATTCAACTTTTTAGAAAGCTCTCTGGAGTCAGTGCAGATTGATGCACTTTATTCTTTAATTTCAGAAATATGCTAAGAGCATCTACTGGATATTAGATTTTTACTAAGTGCGTGATTTAATAATAAACAAGAAATATAGCAACGTTGCATTTTTTGGAGACTCTACTCTAGCAGACTTAGAAATTTTTTTTTCTTTTTTATCCAAAGAGAGAAGAGATAACAAACTGCAATATGATTTGTTGGTACTTAGCATTAATTAGGAATTGGAGCTTTTAGGTGAAATGGAGGGATTGCTAAAAAACAAATTATTCAAATTTATAATTAAGAGCAGCTTGGGCATTTCATATTTTGTGGAACACTTGGGAAGAATGAAACTGTGTAGAGCCAAGTTTTCTTGAAATCAAAATTAAAATATCTGTGGCATTTATTCTTCTCTCAGTTGTCTGGAAAGATAGAGAGTTCATTTGTTTAGTTCATCTGCCTAGCCAGCTATTTCCCTCTCTTTTGCCTTACCAGCTTTCCATTACTAGGTGGCTGGAGACTCATAGTCTGTGTTAGAGTAATGAACTGTGAAACTTATTTTGTTAAAAAAAAAAGAAAGAGAGTAAAAAAGGTAGGAAGAAAGAAAAAAATAAACAGAAAAAAGAAAGGTAAAAAAAAAAAGAAAGAAAAAAGAATTCTCTTAAAAATTAAAAAAAAAGATATTAATTGTAAAACAATAATGAGATCATTTCCAAAGGCAAAAGATCAAATTATATTTTTTTCTCTTTGTTTCCCTCCAGAGCTAATTTTAAGAAAGAAATTATTCTCATATCTCTAAAGACTCTGCCCAAAATTTTGTTACTCACCCTCTCCTCCACTTCCTTTATAAAGTTAGGCTATTTTCATTTTTATTTTCTGAATTTCTTTTGCCCTTGAAGACATGTTCGCCCAAAACTCTGTATACACTAGAGCCTCTTATTCTTTTCATTTAGCCTGCTTAAGATTTTTTTCTCGTTTTCTTTTTTATATATTATTTTTTTTCTATGAGAAAGAAATCTTACTGTTCTCTTATCTATCATTTTTGTACTTGGTATATGTTCTTTATTTAAATGCTTTAGATTATATACCTTTCCATATGAACTATTTTAAGATACAAAGAGATGGATTTCACAGATTTCTATACTGTTGTTATTAGAATAAAACTTATAACTCGTCTTTTAATATGCTCCCAGAATAATATGCAGGTCTTCTACGGCCTTCTCATCAAATACTTAGATAGCCTCTCTTTGAACATCCTTGAAAACACCTCTGCTATTAATCATTTTATGCTGCTTTACATAGCTATGGATTTTGGAATGAGCCTCCTTCCACTGCAATTCCATGGTCTCCCAGGAAAGTTCACACACTAACTAATAAGTTCTACCCCAGGAGCCATACAGAATAAATGTGATTTCACTTCTACACAACTCTTCTCCAAAGGCAGCTATGTTGTCTCTCTTGATATTGTTCTTTTTTCATATCCAAAATGAGGCTATTTCTTAGTCTGGTTGTTTTCTGCCCAATATTCCTGGTTTGCATAGGCTTCTATTACATGTTATTCTCAAATATAGTCTGTCCAGAGTAAAGTGGAATGGGAGTCTTATTTCTTTTGTTTTTATACATGTTTACATATCTGCTATGTAAACTAAATAAAATCTATGATCTTTTAAACAGTCATTTCATGTTTTAAACTTAGGGTTGTGAAAATACTATAAAACTCTTGGTGATTTTTTACACATCTTGCTATTAAAACATCTCTTCAGTTTTTAAGTCATCATACAAAATATAACACGATGAGATAAGGCTTTAAACATTGCCATCACAAATTTTTGAGCTAATTTTGAAAGATATGCAAGTGAGTTTTTTTTACTTCAAGAAACCTGAAAAATACCAATTTTATTTATTTTCTACTAATATTGAAAAGCGTGGCTCTACGAGAGAAGGAGTAGCTTAAAAATAGATTGTCTGTTTGGGTTGATGATTATCCTTTTGAGGTGGGCCTGGAAGCCGTGTAGTGAAGCCTTCTAGAGGAAATTTTGGTGTCTGGCATTTCTTTTCTTTTCAGGCTATGTCAAGGTCTGAACTTCTCAGAAAAGATAGCTATTTTCTCCCTTCCTTACCTGCTCTTTGACTAAAAGCTGATTTGGAAGTCTTCCCACTCAGATCATGCTTGCCCCATTAAACAAGGGATCAGTAAAGTCGATCACACACAGGCACTTGTGAAAGAGCTGATGACTCTAACTCACTGGATATCAAGCTCATGGTAAATCAATACCCAGTGCAGCAGTGTGGCTATTGACTCATATTCGTTGTCATAAACACCATTTGTCAGCCTTCTAGGGAGAAGAGTTCCATGACCAACCTAAGGACTAGCTTTCACTCCTGAGATTAGTTATTCTCATTTAATTGCAGTAAATGGCTCATTATCTTGGAATTTCCAGACCTTAGTCACATCTGAGAAGCAGTGAGGTGTGGAAATGAATCCACACAAACAGTCTTAGTATTATGGTAGCTCTTCTATTGTCACATTTATTAGGTAGGTGCCATGTGCTGAATTTGGTACAGAACTTTGAAATGACATGGTTTATGCTCTTAATGAGTGAACATATTAAGGTTTAGTAATCTTTTACCAAAGAGCTGATTTTTTCTTAGACAAAGGACAATATATCACTCTAGAAGTAAAGTTATACTTTATTTGCACCTCTCAACCCCTTTCAGATATCATAGAGCAAGAGTCCATGATGGTACCCTGATGGTATCACTTAGTATGCTAATAAGAGAAAGAGGTACTCTAGTGGAGAAAAATTCTTCTGCTAACATGCTATATTGTTTGTGATGACTAGAAAATACTGTGTAGATTACAGATTCCATCTTCCAGTGAGGGACAGGCCTAATTTGATTTAATTTACGATAGCATATTTCTAGCAGCATGATGATTTGGATCAAGATGACATACTCAAGGCAGGTCATTGCAAGTTGACTGGCTTTCTTAGCTGTGTGGTCTCTGCACCCTGTCTTTATTGGAAAGGGTGAAATGCCCTCTCTTTGAGTAATGTCAAATTGTATACAGAATCACGCTTGTTTCCAGTAAGTCTTTGGGGGGTCACTTCAGTTACAGAAATAGGTCCTCACGCCTCAGACATGTAAATAAATAGCCCTTTAGTATTTCAGATGTTCATCAATTACAAGCACCCCACTGCAGCTAGGCAATTGACTATGTGTCTTGGCTCATAAACTAGTTTTTCTTTGATTTGCTCTAGACCTGGTAAATTCTCAGTTGTTTCTTAATCTCCTCACTAACATTGCCTGTTTCTTCCATTACTCTATTCTGGCCTTTGCATAAAACGGAAGGAATAATATTTGATAGTTAATAAATCTTCAAGTGAGTAGTGCTATTAAAGGGCAAAGTATTTTTACTTGAAAGTCTGGTTCCAGGCAGTGGAGACATTTAAGAGTTGGTGCTTTGATTATGAAGACACTGCTCTGGTGTCAAGAGCAGTCTGCCTGGTAAGAAAGTTAGAAAATAGCCTTCATCATGGGGCTTAGATTTTGCCTTGCCATCTTTGCAAAAATTAATATTCATGAGCATCTCCCAAGAGCCTCTGAAGAGATTGTTAGATAGTGGGGAGAAAACTAGTCATTGGAGTCCCCATGGAGAAAAAATGAGGAGTCAGAATGAGAAGCTGCAGGAAGGTATGCATTAAGCTGATATTAAAATCACCTAGGTGGCTAAGAAACCCACTAATAACACCTTGCAAGCCTCAGGAGAAGAATCAATTTAGGGAGTTCAGAAAATTCTACACCTGGTTTGGTGCAGTAAACCCTAAAGTTATTATGAAGAAATAGTTAAGCCCCTTTGTTCCTCAGACATTCATTTTCCTTGATCGTATTTAGTTATTTAATTTGCTAAGACACAGATGTACACTGATCTCAGCAGCCCATAAATATTTGAAAACTAAACTTTCTTTAGATGACATTTAAACTCCCAAATCACTGCCTTAAATTTGTATTGTCTGATCATTTAAGCTCAAGAAAATCTTTAGGATTGCTTTAACTTAGAGAGAGAAAAAAAAAAATAGAAACATTCTGGTCTATTTTTATATCTCCTCTAGCGGCCATTGCTGATTTAGTAGGGCAATATACTTCATTCATGTAACAAATGTTTATTGAGAATATACTATCAAGACTTGGCTTGGTGTTGAAGAATATGACTTTGTAGAAGACAGAAGTGGTCCCTGTTCTCATAGAGTTTATAATCTAATGGGAGGATAAAGACACATAAGAAGGAATTTTAATATATGAAAGTAAATGTGTTCCTTTTGAATACGAAAACATTTTCATAACTTTAAATTTTATACTTCTTCCTCCAGTACTAATTTAATTCTACATAGATATCATGAATATATTTTATTAACTGTTTTGTGTGATTGATGACAGAACATAGTCACTGATTTTTGTCCAAGGCAATAGATTGGGTGCTAGAATGAGCTCTAGGAATAGAATCCAAAAGAACTTCAATATATTAAAGAAATGTTTACTAATGCGAGAATGAGGTTTTAGCAAGGACAAGTTGAAATTTTACAGAAAAACACAGCTTGTACATATTGAGGATATCAATGTATTTCCTCATGGATACTAGCCCTACTTAGGTATGAACTTTCAATGAATATTTATTGAACACATACTACATACCATATGCAATACATGAAAATACTTTCATATATTAGAGAAATGTTTGTCAATGTTAGGATGAAGCTCAATAAGGACATGATCTGGAATTTTACTGAAAGAAAGGATCATAAAATTTCAAGATATTAGTATATTTCTCCATGGGTGTCCTCCCAACTATAGCAATAGATTTGATAAATATATATTAAGTACTCACTAGGTGTAAAACTTGTGTACTTTTGAATCTTACAGTCTACTATGAGATAATTATTTACATTTAATTTTATGCAAGGAAAAATAAAATAAATGTTATAAAAATGCTACAATTATGATATTACTGGAGTACAAGAGAATCAGGAATCAAAGTTAAATAAAGGAATTATAAAAAGCTACATGAAAGAATTGACGTAACTGCACATTAAAGAAGAATCTCAGCAAGTAGCAAAGTAAATTCCATGTGAGAATCAGCCTAAGCAAAAGCACAGATATTAGGTAAGTGCATGGAGAGTGAGGGTTATTATGAGTGTTTTAGTGGAACAGAATACTGAAGAGAATGTGAAGCTGCAAAGTTAAGGTGGAAACAGATGATCAGTACAAATTTTGAATTCATTTCATAGACAATATGTAATTATTAAAGGATCTTGAGAAAGAGCTCTTGTGTTTTACAAACCTCCTTGTGGAGGCAAAATGAAGGATGAGTTGGATGTGGAACAGTCTGGGTGTAGAAGGTAGGTATCAGGTTATTTTAACTTAATATAATATCATCATTCAAGGAAATGTAGCCTGATGTAAAGCTAGAGTGTTCATTATTGATAACAGAAACAATGGAAATGAGCTTCAACTGGTTGAGAAAGTTAGACTAAGAGAGGTGAATAGAGATATATTAGCATCTCACCTTACTTAAGCAAGGCAGGCTACCTCCACAAGAAACAAACAAAAGTAGACATTTATATCTTGTTTCTGAACCCAGTAATTTAAATGAGCTCATGAAATCATCCTTTTTTCCTAAAGTAATAACTTGTATTATTCTGGATATTGTTTCCTTCCTTCCTTCCTTTCTTCCTTCCTTCCTTCCTTCCTTCCTTCCTTCCTTCCTTCCTTCCTTCCTTCCTTCCTTCCTTCCATTTCTTCTTTTTTCCTTGTTTTCTTTTTTATTTTTTCTTTCATTTTATTTTATTTTTTTATTTTGGGCTGTATAAAATATTGGCTATTATTGTATTATTGTTATTCTTAAAATTACATTTTCTTTGAGTTGAAATGAATGGATTATCTCTCTTCAAGGCACATTTTTAATTTAAAGAGCCAGATCAATTTTTACAGGACATGCCAACATTTGAATCTTTGAGTTATTTTTCTAACTCTTGAAAAATTTTTATCAGGATTATTATTATCATTATTTATTATTTATTGAGTACTATCAGAGGGCTCAGCAGTATAAAAATATAAATGAATAAACATCATCTTTTAATATGTTTAATATGTTTCCAAAAGGAGCAGGTTTTCATTATGAAATAAAGTATTTGGAATACTAAAATAATGCCCATTAGTGGTTTTCATTTCCTGGGAAATACTGTCTCTGTGGTCATTTAATTCCTATGGCAATCCATTTTGAGTTCATTTTGATTTGTGGTGATAGACTAACAATCTAGTTTCACGTTTTTGTAAGTGGTTTTCCAGTTTTCCCAGCACCGTTTATTGAAGAGGCTTTCTTTTTTCCACTGTATGTTTTGTCAAAAATTATTTGCCCATATAAATATGGGCTTAATTCTGGACTCTCGATTCTGTTCCACTGGTCTGTGTGTCTGTTTTGCTGCCAGTACCCACATCGTTTTGATTGCTGTTGCTTTGTAGTATAATTTGAAGTCAGGTAGAGTGATACCTCCAGTCTCATTCTTTTTTTTTTTAGAGAATTATGTCATCTGCAAATAATGACAGTTTGATTTCTTCATTTCCTATTGGATGCCTTTTATATCTTTCGTTTGCCTGATTACACTCACTGGGACCTTCACTATTATATTGAATAACAGTGGTGATAGTGGACAGCCTTGCCTTGTTTTTAATCTTAGAGGGAAGGTTTTTGATTTTTCACCATTAAGTATAATGGTGACTGAGGGCTTGTCATATATGGCTTTTATTACATTATGGTATTTTTCTTTTATACCAACTTTGTTAAATGTTTTAATCATAAATGGATGCTGTATCTTTTCAAAGGCTTTTTCTTCATCTACTGATATAATCATATGATTCTTATTTTTAATTTATTTATGTGGTGTATCACATTAATTGATTTGCATATGTCAAACCATCTTTTTGCCTCTGGGATAAAGCCAGATCATGGTGTACAATCTTTTTAATATGTTGCTATATTCGATTTGCTATTTTATTTAGAATTTTTGCATCTATGTTCATGAGATATATCGGTCTGTAGTTTTCTTTTTTGTGTGTTATCTTTAACAGGTTTTGGTATCAGAGTGATATTGGCCTCATAAAATGAGTTAGAAAGTATCACCTCCTCTTCAATTTTTTGAAAGATTTTGAGGAGAATAGGTATTAAATCTTTGAATGTTTGGTAGAATTCACTAGTAAAATCATCTGGTCCTGAAAATTTACTTTTTGTTAGGTTTTTGATGATTGGTTCAATTTCCATACTACTGATCAGTTTGTTTAGATTTTCCTGTTCTTCTTGATTCAGTTTAGGAAGGTTGTATTTTTCTAAGTACTGGTCCATTTCTTCTAGGTTATTAAATTTGGTTTTATATAATTTTTCATAATATTCTTGTATGATCCTTTGTATTTGTAGTTCTTTCTGCTTTTTTGTTACAGTTGATCTTTAGTTTCCAAGTATTATGATCAGAGAATATGGTTGATATGATTTCAACCCTCTTATTTATATTGAGGCTATCTCCGTGTCCTAGTATGTGGTCAGTCCTTGAGAATGTTCCATATGCCCTAGAGAAGAATGTATAAGCAGCTATTTGAAGATGGAAGGCTTTATAAATATCAATTATGTCCAGTTGGTCTAATGTGTCATTTAAAGATGTAATTTTCTTATTAATTTACTGTTTGAATGGTTAGTTCATATCCAAAGTGGGGTATTTAGATCCCCTACTATGATAGTGTTTTGGTCTATTTCTCCCTTTAGTTCTGTTAGTAATTGCTTTATATATTTTGGGGCTCCCTGATTAGAAGCATAGATATTAATAATTGTTATGGCTTTTTGGTACATGATTCCCTTTATCATTATGAAGTGTCCCTTGGTATCTTTTATTACATTTTTTATTTTGAAGTTTATTTCATCTGATATTAATACTGCTACTCCTGCTTTTCTCTGAATACCATTTCTTTGAAATATCATTTTCCACTATTTTACTTTGAGTCTATATTTTTCTTTGGAACTGAGATGTGTTCTCTGGAGGCAGCATATGGTTGGGTTTTGTTTTTTGATCCAATCTGCAACTCTGTGCCTTTTTATTGGTGAGTTCAGTCCATTTACATTTAGGGTGATTAATGAAATATGAGGTCTTCTTATAACCATTTTATATTTTGTTTTCTGGTAGCTCAGTGTTTTCATTGCTTCCTTGTCTTTGTGTTTCTGTTTTCTTTATTTTGGTTGGCTTTTGTGGATTTTGCTTCTGGTTCTTCTTGTTTTATGTTATATACATCAGTTCTGAATCTTTGGCGTATGGTTATCATTACAAATATGTAAAAGATAGTATACACACACACACACACACACACACACACACAGTTGTCCCTTTTCTTCTGCACGTGCTTTATTTCCAATCCCTTTTGCAAATTTAGATCACTGAATCCTTTTTTCAGTCACTGTTGTCTCAATTTGTTCCTATGTATACTGAACATTCATTAATATCTTACTATAGCAAATCTCTTCTTATTTTTTAGCTTGTAATGCTCTGTTTCTAGTAAGGGTTGCACTCCCCTGCTTCTATCAGCCTGCTAGTCACCTTACTCTTAATTATTTTATTTATTTATTTATTTATTTATTTATTTATTTATTTATTTATTTTTTTATTTATTTTTGGTCATTTTGTTTTAGGTGAGCTGGCTCCTCTCAGTATTTACTATAGTGCAGGCTTGTAGTGGAGAATTCCTTCAATTTTTGTATGTATGGAAAAGTCTTTATTTCTTCTTCATATCTAAAGGAGAGCTTAGCTGGATATGTTATTCTTGGCTGGTAATTCCTTTCAGTTAATAGTTTGAATATTTGATTCCATTCCTTTCTGGCTTGTAAGGTTTGTGCTGAGAATTTCTACGATAATCTAATGGGTTTTTCTTTATAGGTTACTGTCTTCTTTTCCTTGGTTGCCCTGAGAATTCTATCTTTGTCATTGGTTTTTGATAACTTTAATACCATGTGTCTTGGTTAAGGCCTTTTTGAGTTCAGATAATTGGGTGTTCTGGTGACTTCTTGAATTTCATGCTCCAGCTCATTCTTTAGATTTGGAAAATTCTCTTCAACTATTTGTCTGAAAATACTTTCTAATTTCTGCTCCTTTTCCTCTCCTTCAAGAATTCCCATTATTCTTTTGTTTCTTCACCTGATGGTATCAGCTAGTTCTTGTATTTGTCTTTCATTGTTTTTCATTCTTTAGTTTCTCTCTTCTTCCTTTTGATTTATTTCTAGATTTCTTTCTCCAATATCACCATTCCTTTCCTCCATTTGGTTGACTCTATTTCCCAAGCTTGTCATTTCACTTTTCAGCTTCTGCAGTGTGTCCTTTATCTCCAGAATGCCTATTTGGTTCTTTTTTGAGGGTTTCAATCTCCTTGCTAAAGAACTCATCCTGCTCATCTAGTTGTTTTTTCAGTTTCTGAAATTGTTGATATGATTTGTTTTGAATTTCACTGAGTTATTTCAGAAGTACCATCCTGAATTCTCTGTCATTTAAGTCACATTTTTCTATGTCTATAAGCTTATTTTCTGGAGATTTTTTTCTTTCTTTCTGAGATGCCATGTCATCTTAGTTGTTAATGGTCTTTAATGGACTATTTCTTCACCTGGGCAGTAATAAAAATGTATTCTGATTTTTTTTTCCAGAAAGAAGATTTATTATATAATGATCCCTAGTCTGTTGCAAAGAAGGTGTTTTTCTTTTGGTTTCAGTAGGTGGCATCTAAGCCTCTTGGATCTCTGTTTTATATAAAGTCTTAATAATGTATTTTTTCCTCTTCTATAAGTTTAGTCATGCTCTCTATCCTCAGTCTCAGTTCCTGTCAGTGTTAGTGACAGTTTCAGTAGCATTTGCTCAGATTCCCCTGCAGCTCCGGGCCATTCCATCTTGAAGGGTATATGGAGAAGGGCTCTCTGTGTTGGAGGATTGTAGTTGCAGCTCAGCCTTGGTTTTGTAACTGCAGCTGCTAAAAAAATCAACTGTCATTTCTCACCATCCCTGCTTTTCTGCTGTCCTCACTTCTCTGCCTTCCACCCTGATGACTGGGTGCTGCCTCCATCTGCATGTAGCTCACTGTACTCCCAAAGAGAACTGTTTAGGGAAGTTGCAGCTTCATCTCCCCACTTCCCTTCTCCTACAGGGAGCTCCAGTGGCTGCAAAAGGCAGCTCCTTTGCTTTTCCCAGTCCACTGCCTGGCACCCAGGATTCTGTCCTGTGTTAGCTCTTATATGCAGATCCCACCCTCAGATGTGCTGGTGTGCAGTTTGGGTGCTTTTTGTTGAGTTTTAAATGTTCAGCTTATTGTTGTTTCAAGGGGAGAGAACTAGGGACATCTCTTACTCCACCATGTTTCTGACATCACTCTCCTCTTTGTCAGTGACTTAAACAAAGCCTAGTTCTTTAGGGGAGAAGCTTTCACTTATCTCTTGGCTATCTCTTATTGGCCAGTTAAAAAGAAGCCAGCCCATCCAGGAGCTGCTGTTGCTGCTGCTTCTTCTTCTTCTTCTTCTTCTTCTTCTTCTTCTTCTTCTTCTTCTTCTTCTTCCTCCTCCTCCTCCTCCTCCTCCTCCTCCTTCTCCTTCTTCTTCTTCTTCTTCTTCTTCTTCTTCTTCTTCTTCTTCTTCTTCTTCTTCTTCTTCTTCTTCTTCTTCATTTTTAATGGTTGAGGAGAGGAGAGGTTATAGCCTGCAAAATAAAAAACCAAATTTTTTTGTTTTTACCAACTATGAGGTAGAAAGACACAGATTCTATCATGTGTAACCTAGAGTAATTCTGGACTTCTCTCTTTTATAGTGCCATCACCTCAGGGACCACCATCAACAAAAATATTTTCTTCATTCTTTTGGGTTCGATTTGAGCAATATCTATGTACTCATAGAACCATTTTCCATAAAATTATCCTATTTCTGTGTTAGCAGAAAAGAAGTACAAACCTAAAAAGCAGCCATTTATCTCTAACTTTTATTTCAGTCATTAATTTTAAACTCTTTCCAAATGTCATGTTAACAAGAGCTATAAAGAAATAAAGAAAAAAGAAGAGAAGTTGAAGGAGAAGGAGAAAGAGAAGGAAAAAGGAAGAGGAAAAGAAAAAGATCAACTAATGGGTTGATTTAAGGTTAGCAAATGATTATAACAACCACAGCTAATATTTGTTTTGAGTTTAGCATTTTGCAAAGTGCTCTCCCTTATCTCAATTGACATTCACAATAATCCTGGAAAGAAGAAATAAAACATGTTATATTTAGCATTTCAAATCTATGGAAAATGAAACTGAGACTCAGAGAAGTTAAGTGACTTTTCCTCAGTTTAACAGCTACTATGTTGCAGAGATTGAAGCACTGTCCATTTTTATTACTTATAATTGAATATGACCAAGAAAGGACCAAATAGCAGGCAACCGGTAATAGAAGCAAAGGAAATGTGGGAGATGTAGTTAATCTTTAGAGCATAAATGCTAACAAGATCAATGGAATTGCTGAATGAATGACTTTTAAACATCCCTCTAGTTCTATGAGTAAGTAGTTGGTCTGAGAATCACATTTGACTTAGATCTGTTTATCTTCTCAGATCTCTAGATGAAACCATCTCATGTGTATATTATGACCTACATTGGGAAATGGACTCATTTGTACATAGGGCTATCAATCTGCAAATGAGCTTCTCTCCTTTTCCAAATTTTTAAAAACATTCAGCACCATTCAGAAGATCAATGACTCTCTGACCAAGAAGGAAATAATTCTGCCCCTTTATCTGTTTTTCTAAATGAACAAAGCCAAGCACTTAAAAACCAGTGCCTCACAAAGGATTTGTGTGCATTGTATTTCTTCAACCAACATTTGATGAGTATTTACTATGTCCAATGATGTTTCAGTATTCTTTTTCAATATACCTATCTCAAATAAGTACAACTATAGTTTTCCTCAAGAATAAATAATGGACAATTCAGGTGGTTCTGTAAGGTTCTTGGTTTTCTATATTTTAGAGTAAAGAGAAGTGGACCATTCACTCAAAGCCTTTCCCACTTACTAATATAACCAATGACCACAAACAAGTTTCAATATGTGATATATATATATATCAGTGAGATTGTAGGAGATGAGAAAAAGTTATTCAGAGATACTTCCATTCTTTGGTAGAAGTCAGAATTTATTTCTTTGTTGTAAAATATACATTTAATTTTCTAAATTGCCATCTAAAATCATTAGCAAGAAACCAACAAAGAATTTTTACAACTCACTAAGAAAAAGACAAATAACCTAATTTTTAAATGACCAAAGAGTCTGAATAGATGTTGCTCCAAACAAGATGTACAAATGCAAATAAGTACATAAAAATATGCTCAATACCACTGATCACTAGGAAAATACAAACCAAAACCATATGAGATATTACTTCACACCCACTAGAATAGATATAACAAAATAAGAAGGATGATGACATGTTGGGAAGGAAGTAGAGAAATTGGAACCCTCATATAAATGAGAATGTAAAATGATGCAGCTGCTTTCAAAAAAGTCTGGCAGTTTAGACATAGTGACCATATGACTCAGAATTTTAACTCCTTATGAATATGCCCAAGAAACTGTAACATTTCCACACAAAAAACTTATATATCAATGCATACCTAATGAGTGAATCCATGGATAAGTGGATACATGGATAAATAAAATGTGGTATATCTCTGCAGTGAAATATTATTTAGCAATAAAAAAAATGAAGTACTGATACATGGTATAATGTGGATAAACTTTGAAAACATTTTAAGTGGAAGCAGCTAGTTATAAAAGACCAAATACTGTATAATTTCCTTTATATAAAATATTTAGAATAGGCATATCTAGAAAGAAAGTAGATTAGTGGTTAACTAGAATGGGGGAGGGAAGAAGCTGGGGAGATTGGAGGATGACTACTAAAGGGTACAGGGTTTCTTTGGGGGGTGATTGAAATGTTCTAAAATTCATCGTGCTAATGGTTGTACAACTTCATAAATATGCTCAACTATATCACTTTAAATGCATGAATATGTTATGTAAATTATGTCTCAGTAACATTGTTACCAAAAAGAAGAAGAAAGCAACAGGAATTCATGGGCAATGGTCATTCCAAAATATCATCAAAACATTTGTAATGCATGTTGATTCCCTTCTTTCTTCCTCATTATTTAATCCCTTAGACTGTCTCTGGAAAAAGTAGCAATTATGTTTGTACATATTGCCTTGCAAGACAGAACCAAGCTTGTATACAGCTTTTTTGTCTCTTGTCTTCATGGAGAAATGTTAGATGTTGGGGATTCATGATAGCTTAGAACAAATTCCCAGCTTGTCACAGCATGTTTGGACTCTGGCTTTCAGAACTGGAATTTCAGAACTGTCTGTAGGATTATATCTTTATCTGTCTGTGATCAATGGGAACTATGTGGATATAATGAAGCCCTTTGGAATGAAAATTCAGAATCTTGTGAAAACATAAACAGGTCCCACTAGGGAAGGATGAAACATTTGTGTGGAGTCTGTTCAATACAAGACAGCAATCACTCCTTATTTTCCCTGTTCTATTAGAAGAATGTTCAATTGTCCTAGCTGCAAGCAAACCCCAGTGATAGATGTAAAGTGACTATGTCTTTTTTCTAATTACTTAAACAACTGTTTCATTTAAGAATCAAAAAAAAAATTGATTGTAGCCCTACCTGGTGAATATCATCTCATTTATATTTAAAAGGTGATAATATGTTATATAAGTAACTGGAAGAAGATATAGTGGGTGGGGAAGGAGGATGGGACATGGAATTATTAAACCCAGTATAACCTCTGGGTAAACCTGATATGCTAGGAGATTCTGAAGGACTCTTGTTTATAAGCAGGAGGAGAAAAGAACCACATGACTTTTTAGTAGTCTAGTATTTATAACAATTGATATGGTATCTATTTATCAGATAAGATTTAGCTAGTATCAGGTATATAATACTTCTTAATTAAGAAGCTACTCTTCAGGTAAGTGTTAAAATTTAAGAGATGGCTATTGAAAGGAACGTTATGTGAAAGGTTGCCAGTCCATATTTAACAGAGCTTTCTTCCTTGCCCTTCAGTATTCTCATTTATTCAAAAATAAAAATGTGAGTGAGATAATCTTTAAGGCCAATTACATACCTAATATTCAGAAGTTAAATAAATTTATAAAAATCATGGCATTTTTGATGTCTTTATCCAGGTCTTGATTCATTCATTTATTTAGCAATATATAATGAGCACTTACCATATGTTGCTTGTAGTGCCAAGAACTGAGAATACAGAAATAAAAATTATAGACAAAGTTCCTGCCCTCATGGTGTTTACATTTGCCCTCATGAAACAAATACTAAGAAATAAGCAAACAAATACACAAATTGTTTATAGAGTCTGATGATTACACAAAAAAGAATAAATAGGGTGATGAGATAACATGGAATTGAGGTGCAGATGAAGCTTTACTTTAGGATAAGGTGGTAAGGGAAGGCTTCTCCGGAGAGGTGATATCTGAGTCAATATTGAAGAAAAAGACAGTCATTCAAAGCTTTGAGCCTTTGAAGAACACAGCTGTAAGAAGAAAGCAAGTTCACAGACCTTGAGGTGGAAGAGAAGTTCAAGGAACAGAAAAAAGACATGTGGCAAGAGCCTAGTCACCAAGTCAGAGAGATGTGAGAGGAAACTAGAGATGGAGACAATAGTCAGACTACAAAAGGCCTTGGGAACTATATTAGGCAAATTAACTTTTCTTCCAGGAATGTAGCTTAAAGTAATTTAGATTTAAAAATGATCACTCTACTGTTTTGTGGGAAATGAATTTGGGAGGTGAAACTGGAAGCAGAGAAACCAGCCAAGAGACTGTTGCATTAGTCAAGGTTGGTAGCTGGTACAATGGTGGTGCAAACAGAACTGGGGAGGAGAAGGCAGATTTAAAATATATGTTGAAAGAACAAATAGAACATGGTGATAAATGGAAAATCGGGGATGAGGAAAAAGAAAGAAACAAGGATGAGCCCTTGACTTGGGCAACTCGGTAGATGGCAATGCCATTTAACCAGATGAAAAAAACCTGGGGGAAGCCTGCTTATTTGAGTAGTGGGAGACAAAAGCCAAGAGCCCTGCTTTGGATGTACTAAGTTTATGTTGGGATATAATTAGACATATAAGTGTAAACATCATACGGATATATCTATATGAAAACCCATTACTAAAATGGTTTTCTACCAGTGATCAAAGTATAGAAATCAGGCCTAGATAAGGAGTAAGAAGGGGAATGGTAAGGTATTCAGGGTAAGTACACTATATTACATCTAAATGCAGCAGAACCTCACTAATGGGAATAATTTAAAGATATTTATTTCATAATTTTGAGGAAGGTAAGTTACCTATAGTTAAAAATAGAAAGTGGATAGAAAAATCATTATTACTTCCCACTTATTAATTTTTTTTCATACTCTAGATGCTCAGTCTTCTGTATTTTAAAAATGTTTTCAAACAAGCACATTGAAAAACAATTAACTTTTTTTTCTATTCCATGTATTTCTAACATTTTCTTTTATATTTCAGTTAGGACAAATTTCAAATTATTTTCTTTTTAAATTCCATCTTCCATTTTCTATGGACAAATAGATAAAGATCTCTCCCACTCTGTCCCCTTATTTGTCTTCCTTTTGAATTAACCTAGTGGCAATAAGAATAGGAATAGACTTGATAACAGGAAGGCAAACTTGAATTACTTTTTTCACTGTTCCTCATAGTAAATGATGAAATTATTTTATTTGGAAAAGTGACTTTTGCAGTAAGAACAAAAGTGAAGAGAAACTTGTTCAAAGTGTAGTGTATGAGAGTACCCAGACAAGAACTCAATAAATTCCTAATGATAATTGTGATGACAGTTTCTAGGGAGATAATTTCATTCTTTGCCATTGGTTAATTCTGACCAGAAATAAACCTTCTTTTTGTTGACTGTTGTCATTTTCTTTGAAGAACAAAAGAATAGTAAGGTTAGAAGCTAAGTAAGATATTCTTAGAACTTCAGCTGAGACAGAAAGCTTCAAAACCTATTTTCTGTTTAAATCCAAAGCTGATTTAGTGATCTGGAGCATCATTCACCAGGAGTAAAATGACTTGGAACTGTGTCTTGACTCTGTCAAGACAGTTTATTGACTGCATCTGGGACAGTTTATTCATCCCACTTATTTCATTTTTTTCCTATTTATATATTGGAAAAAAATATAAAAACCTATGACAGTTCCATCTGTATGATTTACTTCATAGGGATATTACAAAGATCAAGTGAAATAAAGAATATAATTGTCTTTAGAAATTGCTGTACACAATATATGCATAATATCATGCCTAACACTAGGGAAGGAAATGAACTTCCACATTTTGTAAACACAGTAGCTATGGTAGACTGCATTATACAGCTTTGAATGGGCCACTTTTGTGAGAGCTTAAAGTCTCTACTTCTCATAGTTGTATTTGCTGCTCTTAGCATCTGCCCATACCCTTCTCTAAATGGAGCAGAAGTGAGGACGTGTGGTTTAGAAGAGAAGCTGAGTAGGGGAAAACAGTCATACCGGGCAAAAATAAGAGACTGTGTGTATATCTACATTTGGGGCAGGCAGCTAGCTGGTCCAGCATCTGACAGCTGAAACTCTCAATAAAAATCATCAGGACTGAAGCCAACAGACACACAGCTGTTTCTAAAGCTTGGCTTTGGTCAGTATTATAACAGATATCTACCAGTTATCCAGGAAGAAATAACTGCGAGGAAACCTACACCTGAGTGGAAAGATGAAGGGAATGTATTGCAGGTGAGAACATGAACACCGATGTGTAAATGTGGTATAGGTCAGGGTGTAGTGTCCAACCACCACACCCCACCTCCACTACTACCATTCTAGCACAAGCAAGTGCAACTGTTTCCTGACTGGGTTCTCTATTTCTACCTGTGTTCTCTACAATACATTCTCAAGATAGTACCCTTTACAATATAGATCAGATTGTTCCTCTTGTAATGCTTCAATGGTCCTCATTCTCACACGGAGTAACTGCCTAGATTCTAACAGGCTCCACATCATCTAGATTTCCCCTTTCCACATCCCACATAACCTCTCCCCAACACATATGCACTCCCCATTACGCACACACACCACCGCCGCCGCTGCCACCACCAGCAGCACTAATTCCTCCTGATTTCCTTCCCTATTCTCCATTTCTTCACTATTCCAACCACATTGACTGCCTTGCTATTCTGTGGGCACTCCAAATATATTCTGTCTTCAGGGCATTTGCTATAATTGTTCTAGGATAATTTTTTAATAGAGATTTGCATAGGTAGCTACCTAACCTTTGCTTGTCACCTTCTCAATGAGGCCTACACTGACAACCATATTTAAATTCTAGACTTTCCTCCAGCTCCAGTCCCCTTATTTTTCTCTATTTGAAAAATTTTCTGCAACACTTAGCATGATCTAAAAGGCTACATAATTGGCTTGTTTATTATGTTATTGATTACTGCTTGCCAGTACCTCCTAAAATAAAATATAGGAGGACAAGGATTTTTGCCCATTTTGTTCATATAGGTAAACCAAGCATTTAGAAGACCTGGACATTATAGACATTTAATAAATATGTGTGGAATGACTGAGACGAGAGGTCAAAAAGACACTGAGTATCCTGTAAGCATGAAAAAAATAGTGAGAATGCCTATGAAAAATAAGGCCCTCTCTTTTATCCTTCTGCCTTTCTCAATCTCCATTTCTATTTTCTCTTCCTTTCATTTTCTTCTCTCTCTGGCTTCTCTTCTATCCTACTTTACCCCATCTGGTATAGGCATTCATTTCAGAGGCTAGATGAGGCAGGCCATGGGTTTGAACTGAAATCACTATTCACTCTTGGGTCACATAGTGATATTTATTAATAATAATAATCATCATCATCATCATCATCATCATCATCATCATCATCCCAAACTGATAGAAGCTAATGAGTTAAAGTTAACATAGGGAAAGCCAGGTACTTACTTTCCATTCTGTCTATTCCTCCCCATTGTATCACATTCAGAAAACATCCTTTGGAATTACATACACAGCCTGAAGTATATATATATTTTTTGCATAATCCAAGAGGTAATGAATCTCATTCCCTTCAGAGTAAAAGTACTTTTGAGAAGCAATTAAAGTTAAGGAAAGTTAAGTCTGATAAACCAGCTAAATGATCAAGCTGAATAATATGTTTGGATCAAGAATCAAAATAACTACAAATGCTTGAGGCTAAATTTCTGGTTTAAACCTAAGCTGGCAATACTCAAAGATACAATATAAATTCCCAGATCTATGGTCATGCCATCATTGGGATGAGTACATTTGCTCTCAAAGTGACGACTTGAAAAACAGTATTCATGTGTGTCCTCTGAAAATTTAATTTGAAAAATAATTATTCCATCATTAAATCTCCTCATTCATTTTACAGAATTTACACGCCATCTGTATTTAAGTGTTGCATCTGTGGAATGAGAATAAAGACTGTTCTTTTCATGTCATGCTGGGAAAAATGGGGGATGTATAAACTGATTAGAGTTCCACCAAGGAAAGACATCATATTAACCATAAACTGTCTTTTCTTTTTATCTTTAAATAAAATAGTCATGAGAGCCAGAAAACCAAATGTATAATTTTTCTTGTTTTTTTATTTTCTCTTAAATTAAAAAAACATCCTCTGCCTCCCCTTTTCTCATTGAGTTTTCTTAGTAGTTTTAACTTTCTGGATTATTCTCTATGCACAATTGTTCTCTAAATCCTTTCACTCACTCATGTCTGCACTATGCAACCATTTTGTCCTTCCCATTGGACCCACTGTTCACAGCTGTGGGCCCCTCCCTGTGATCAGCTGAAACCTTAGCAGTTCTCAGAGAGGCCCTGCTGACACAGTGAAATGAAGTCAGAGAACTGTATTAATTTAAGTGACTTTTCTTCACATTTAGGACTGCTATTATGGTGTTGATGGTTGGTAATAAAAGAATTTTTAGTGTGGGAAATCAATCTTTTATAAACATAAATAGGTCTGGACAATGATTACCCTAATGTAATGGGAGAATGAACTCTGATTATGGGTGTCAGTTCTTGCCTTTTTAAAGATTTTGTAAGACTACAAAGACATTCTTTGTAAGGTCTGAAGTTCATCATTAATATTCTGCATTTCTTACATTTGGCTTTTCTATACCCAAGACTTTTCTGAGTATGAGGTTTAAAGGCTTTATAGTATTGGTGTTGTAGAAGTTTCCAGAAGTCATCTGTGAAAAAATGTAATAGAGTCAAGTTTGGGGAAAAAACTATCAATCTGGTCTTCAAATAAATTTTGATATACAAGGTGTGTACACCATTCACACAAGCTCTCAAGAGAAAAGAAGTAAACCATATTTAGGAAGAAATTACTTCAGATGATACAGAAATGTCTCTTGGGAAACAACACACTATTTGTCAGTAGGCAATAATTTACCTGCCTAGAAAAAAATTTCTCTTTATGTTGGAAAAGGTCATTGCTCTATGTTATATGACATATGGTAAAAACATATTTATTGAGAATTTAATAACTCTACAATCAATGTCTTCTGTGAATAGCTGCCTAGTTGATAACAAAGATCTACTGTCCTACTGAACTGAAGTTCCCTGTCTTAATTACTTTAACAAGATAGTTCATTTAATGAACTTGGTTTTTATAGATCTGCCAATGGTGATTTTTATGTATGCATAATGGAGAGCCAGCAAAGCACACTCTGTCTAAGGAGCAGATGTTGCTGCCATGCCATTTTGCTATTCACACCATCACGTTTTAGCTCCCCTTCTCCAGAAAATCCCTCTCTCTTCTTTAGGTTCCTCTTTCCCATCCCTTCTAGGCTGTATCTCTTTGACAACCTTCTCATTCTTTAAGGCTGAGAACCCAAAGACAATCTCATCTAGAGCTCCATAAGAAGTCAACTCTTTCTCTCATCCTGAACATCATATTTTCTTTTCCTCTGTTATAGCTGTCATCACTTTTTTTTTCTATTTTACATTATATTCATCACCTTATCTCCCCAAACGTCTAGCCGTGTCTTATTACAAAGTGGTCATTTAATAAAGCCTAAATGAGTGAGCAAATAGACTAATACATTAATTTCAACCAGTAGACCCTGGTTGCTCTTGACCTGCAGCATCTGTCTTTGTAACCCTCTTCCTTCTGTTCCATCATTAGGCTAGATAGCTGAGGCTCTGCTTCCTCCTCATAATTGTTCAATCTCAGATTATCTCCGCTGAGCTAGACAGATAGATTGAATTTTATCATACACAACAAAGCCACACAGATAAGTGGGCCTCTGATGAGAACCAGTAAATCACATCTCAATGTGAATGACAGTAGGCTTGAGGATAATTGAAAACTGAGATATTTGTTTGAAGTGTGGATATGCAGAAAGTACTGTGCAGCTCCTGAGATCTTTAAGACTCTATTTTCTTTTCAAGCATGGGTTTCTCTTAGGGCACCAGTACATTGCCTTTTACATTTATATATATATATATATATATATATATATATATATATATATATATATATATTTATATTTATATTTAATATAAATATAAACCCAAATATATATAACCACCCAAATATATAAATATATATATATTTATATTTATTTATTTATATATATATATATATATATATATATATATATATATATATATATTTAAATGATTGTCTCCAAATATGTTATGATCACCATGAAGGCAAAAACTACAGCTTTATAACTCTCTGTATCTCTTAAATTAACATGACCATGGTCTCATATATAATACATTCTCGTAAATTTAGGTAAGATTTTGCCAGTATGGTAGATCCTTAATAAATAAGTGGAAGTGTCTGATTGTGAAGTGATTTTTTAATGAAGTTGATAGTTATCTCACAGTGGTTAGAAGAAAATATTTTACAGTCATGAGATTATAATTCTGCAATACTAACAGTCGTATTTCTCAGCTCAGAACATTGCCACCAATCAGAATGTGTTTTCTTCAGAAAATTACAGGCTTACCGATTCTCCTGTTTGGAGCAAAAATTGTCCAAGATGGTGAGATGTGACCACAGAATGAGATTAGATTTAGGACAGTTTGAAATTATTAAGATTTTTTTTCTCTCTTCATCTTATTCAGCAGAAATTATACATCTAGTGCACATTTTCTGTTTACTTTTGTCACACTCCAAAAGAATAGCTCAAAACAGATTTTATTTCTTAGAGTTTCATGTCTATCTGGAATTCCATTGAGAATGAGATTCACGAGGTTTTCTTTTCAATAGATACTTATAATCAGAGATATAAACCCAAAGACAGTTATACTACTGAGATTTTCTTTTGAACATACCTGTCTCATATGGTGTTGACAAAATTATCACCTTTTCAATTTCTTTGATACATTTGGGTCCTCACATTGGCTGTTTACAGTCCAGAACTTCAGACTAGCAAATCTATTTGGGGGTAGACTCCTTCATGGTTCTCTAGAAAGAGTTTCTTCTTTTAGAGGACAGAGATCTATGACAGCTTCCAATATTCACTCACACATCCTTTTGCTTCTGTTCTACCAAATTCCTTGAAACTCTTGTAATTCAAATCCTTATTAGCCACCTATTTTTACACTCAATCAGGAACTTGTTTTTGTTTGTTTTTATTTTGCTTTGCTTTTCAAAGTGAACTACCCTTTGGCATCTTGGCTCTGGCTTCCTCATTTTCAAACAAGTGGCATTATCACTCTTGGCAGTTCTGGGAAATTTCTAGCACCTGGCATCTCTTGCTAAAGGTTTATGATACCTCTTTAGAGAAAGGATGAAGCAGCATTCTTCTAAGCTGAACATTCAGTTGGCTGCCTTCTTTAGCAAGAGGATTGTCTTTTCCTTTTTTCTGCTATTTCATCCTTGGAGGGCATGACTGGCAGTCAGCTGGCAACTGTCCTGGTCTTCGGTTGGTATTAATAAGAAAGAATATGCAATCTCTTCGGCTTAGATAACCACCCAAATTGCATTACTGCATCTTTTCTTTACATTTTAAAAAAGGCTAAGGTATTTTTTTAGCACCAAAATAATATGAAATCAAGGGAATAGCTAATTTTTTGGTCCTACTTTAGCATGGATTTCAGCTATAGGTGATTAGTCATTTCTCAGAAGATTGACATCTTGCAAAGCTTTTTTTTTTTTCTGTTACATGGATTTTCCTCTGTGAGACACTAAAGGGGTACTATCAACTGAGAGCAGTAAAATTACCTGCTAGAAGGGGTGGCATCACATTTTGTCTTGAAAATCTCCAAGTCTTAAATATCTGAAGGGAGGAAATAAAAGAGCAATTATAGCACTTTTCAAAGAGTGTGCATTTTGGAGCTTCTCCACTGGGAATACTTACTTCTTTATGCCAGGCCTTATTGAAGGTATATTGGAAGAGAAGCCAGGCCATGGAGAAAGATATTGAAAGAGAGAGTGTAGTACTATGCCGGAGCCAGCCAGCTAAGATAGAACAGTTCCCGAGAGAGGGAGTGAGGATTGAGAAAAGAAAGAGAGAGAGAGAAGAGAGAGAGAGAGAGACAGAGAGAGAGAGACAGAGAGAGAGAGAGTCGGGAGGGCTAACAGTAAATACTGCACCCCGAGTTTATTTAACACCCACACATATGCAAAATGATTGCTGACCTTTACTTAAGTTCTCTCAAAACATCCTTGCTCCTGTTTTCCATCTCTTATTCCCTGGGGCAAGGAATGTCTCTTATTCTCTGGGGCAAGGAACATTCAACTCTTTCCATTAAGCCAAACTTCCTCCTTCACTAATGAGCTATCCATTAAGCCAAACTTCCTCTTTCAGTAAAAAGCTATCCATTAATGAGCCCACCTGCTCTGCAAACTTCTAGCTTGCAGGCAACTCCAACTTTGTTTGCAGGGCATTCATCAAGAATGGCTACCAACAGTGCCAACAATGAAGGGGAGACTTGGCACCATGGCTGCCCTCCAATTGCTTTGCTGAGAGATCAATACCAAGCTGTTGCCTTTTGAAGATGAGACATTGAGAAAGTGGACAGTAAACACTATGAAATAATTTCTGTAAATCCTCACCATACATGTGAGCACACAGATTAGTAATTTGTCTGATGGACATATCTTTTATGCAGACTGAGGACTCAAGGCATATTGACCAACTCTAAGGGAGATCCATGTGCAGTGTCAGTGGCTGATATCCAAAACAGAACAGAGTTATTTTGGATGAAGAATAATCATCTTAGAGTTTAGTTTCATGACTCATAATTTAGGGCACAAATGAATATCCCTTCTTCAGAATAATGGTATAATTGATGGGGAAAGTTTACATTGTCCCCACCCCCAACCCTGTATCACTTTTTATCAAACTTTTTTTGTTCAACTTCATAGATTCACATAAAGTTGTAACAAATAATACAGAGAGTTTCTTTGTACTCTTTACTAAGTTTCCTCCAGTGGTAACATCTTGTAAAATTATAGTACAATATCACTGGCAGGATATTGACATCCATATAATCCATTGATCTTATTCAGATTTTCAAGTTTTATTTGTGAACAATTGTGTGTGTGTGTGTGTGTGTGTGTGTGTGTGTGAATTTAGTTCTATGTACTTTATGTGTACGTTCTTGTATTCATCACCACAGTCAAAATACTAAACAGTTCTAACACCATAAAGACCCCTCACAATGCCCTTTCATAACCACACTCAGCTCCCTCCCATCCTTTTTTAGTATTGCTTTTCTCCCCCAGACAACCACTAATATGTTCTCCATTTCTGTTAAGTTTGTCATTTTCAGAATTTACACAAATTAAATCATGTAGCATGTAAGCTTTTGAAACTGGCTTTTTTCACAGCATGATTTCTTTGAAATTCAGCCAGGTTGTTGTGTATCAATAGTTCATTCCTTTCTGTTGCTGAGTAGTATTCTATGGCATGGATGTACCACAGTTTGTTTAACCATTCATCTACTGAAGAACATTTGAGTTGTTCTAGTTTGGAACTATTATGAATAGAGCTGTTATAAACATTTATTTATATGCTGTGTGAACATAATAACCACCAAGGGTGGGGGGTGGGACAAAAGTTTTAAAATCCTATTTTCCCTCACATATTTTTGCTTCTCTGATAGTGGAGGTAGTAACCTATCTCCACAATTATAGCTCATAGACACAATGCATTTTTTCCCAATTATGTATGAGGCATTAACAGTGGAGTATTTATGACTTTCCCATAGAGGGTGAGCAAGGTCATGCCTATGTCATAGTGGAAAACTAAGGCAGAAAATACATTGTGCCAAAAGACATTCCTCTCAATTTGGTGTCCTCTCTTTGAGACTGAGGTCTATTTTTCTCATGAGACCCCTGACCCTCCTTTCAAAGTTATTTTCCTTTCCTTACCCAGCAGATGGAGCAGAGGGGATGTGATTTTTGTACCCTTGTGATGATCTTGCTCCTCTTGTGGACAGGTTACTTGATGCCCATATCTGTTCTGATTTTAATTAAATTGACACTGAGCAGGTACCAGGCAGATCTTAATAAACCCCATGAAGACCTATCTGGAGTAGGGTGTACAATGACCCTGGAACTGACTCCCTGGTTCATCTGATCCCTTCTTATTAAAGGTGGTAAGAAGCTAAGGGAATTATGTGTGAAGGACCACATTTAGTACAATTCGCTGATGGTTAGGAATTTAGATTTCTCATCACTGTTGACCCAGTCTTCTAGTTCCTTCTTATTCTTGCTGTTCTTTCTAAGAAGGGACACAGATTATGTTTTAGTCCTTTGATTACCTTCTAGGATCTTCTAGTTGGCTGAAACAAAAGTCCTTCTCAAGGCCCATCATTACCTTCACCTTCCACTCCTTCTCACTGCTTCCACTTTACTGCTACTTACCACTGTGGGCACCTGTTTGCTTTCACACATCTTACCCTTCCTCTACCTGAAATGTCCTTTCCTCTGTTCTTTCTATCAAATGTCTAGTTTATCTTCATCCCACTTCCTGACTTACCCACACACTTTGTTTTTGGTATATATCAGTGGTCACAGTCTCTCTGTGGGTCTGAATCTCCATGGAATGTGAGATCTTACACAATAGAACCATACTCTCCTTTGACTTTGTGGTATCCATTATTTTATAGTCACCTAATACAAGTTTGCTGCATAAAGAATGAAGAAGAAAGAGAACATGGTCTGTCTGATGACTCTTTCCCTGCATTCAGGGAGACCTGCTCCCTTTGCACCATTTCCATTCCTCTGTACAATAGCAGGGAACCCCTTCCCCACAAGTCTCATTCAGTATTCTAGGACATTTGCATGAAGAAGGGTTTTGTCCCATCCCATGGGGTTCAATTTACTGGCAATTGTCAAATCTCTGAATTGCCATCCCAACCCTGGAGTGTTTATAATTATTATTATCAGTTAAGTGATTTCTCTTCCTAGGAATGCCCTTATGGGGGGTTATTCTGCCTTGTTCTCCTTCACTAATTGGTAAATTTCTATTATTTATTTATTTATTTATTTATTTATTTATTTATACCTCACATTTTTATCTTTCAGGTGTCTGTATATTTCCCAAACACATTTTCAAGCAAGTGTCACATGGACATTTCCTCCAGGGTTCCTGCTTATGTGAGGAACATTTCCTCCAGAATTTCCACTTATGTGACTTATGTCTGATTACCAGCAGAATCATAAATAAAATGTATGTGCCTAGAGGAAAAGAGGCAGAAATAGATTGGACAGCAATTTAGAAAAACATATTTTTTTACTTAAAGAAATTAAGTAAGAGTTCACCCCTCTCTTTAGAGATAGTAAGGGGAAACAATTTAAAAATACAAAATGCAAATAATTTTTCATTGAAACATCTGCATACTGTACATGTGTTTGTGTAAGCCCTGCATGCTTAAATTAGTCTCCTTGTGTCAGAATGTGAGTAATAATTATATCAATTATGCTTATTAAGCTCCCCCAAACTGTTAATTATCTCTATAGAAAAAAATCTACCTTGCTTGAATGTTCTTATTTGATCTCTCCCTGAAATTCTTGCCTTTTTCACATCTGTCTTGTTCACTTGTATCCTCAGACTTTTGCTCAGCGTATGCACTGTTCTATATTTGTAAAATTATGCTGCATAGTGCTTATCTCCATTCCAAAACACGGCTCCTTTCAATTTTTTTTCTTGCTTTTAGGTGTATATATCTTATCTACCCTATCTAGTATGTGGTTCTGAGAGAGAAAAAAACCATGATTCTACTATGTAATTTGCACCTAACAAGTAGCTAATAAATATACATTCATATTAAGAAACAGCCTTCTGGGTTGCAGAAGGTCCCACAGGTTAGGTCAAGCCATTTGAGAATGTCACTGTGACCCAGGTCACTCAGAGCAGGCAGCCTGCAGATGGTGAGCAGTGAGTCCATCTTCACATGCAATTCACTAGTGTTCACATTTTCTGACTTTGGCCTGAACAAAGAGCAGAGAGTCTTTGCTTCCAAAAGGCAGTTTCTCACAACTAGCTGTATAATCTAGGTGGTGATTCCCATTTTGTGTCTGAGACCAACGAGGTCCAGGGATATCTCATAGCTGCAGTGTATTAATATCAGGATCTATAATGGAAGGGCTACTGACTTTAAAATACTAATGAATTTGTTCATTTATTATCATTTGTCCTTGGAAAATAATACCAGTTAATTGATCAATATGAATTCTAAAATATACATGTCAACAAAGCAACCATAAATCAGACTTAAACCTTCGTTTATTCAGTGTTGCTTTAAAGAACAAAGACATCTTGAAAATAGACATCTGGCAACAGGTGCCATCTCCTTTCCTCTCTTTCTTTCTCATAAAGTAAATGAAATTCTGCAGGAAGTGATTCCTAATATTTAATTCAATGTTTTGATATCAAATTTTGGAGCCATTTCTGTGAATGTGTGATGCCAATTTCATAAACGTGACACATACACAGAAGCAGCTGAAAAATCTGTGGATGTTATTGTAGCACCCACCATTCTGGAGATTTCAATGGCTAGGTCTGAGAAGTCATGTTCTCCATGAGGACCAATCCTCAAAAGATTTGAGCAAGGTCAGGAAAAGAACCAAATTGCATCCACATTTTCTTTTGCTGCTTAGATTCTGGAGTTTCTCGCCCTGGGAAAATTTGGCTCTGGTGCAGTCTTTTATATCCAGTGGATAGCAAAATTTTGACTTGTTTATTTATTTGCTCACTTATTTCAGTGAATTAGCTAATAAAGTTCAAGCAACCTGTCAAAAATTATAAGTTAGCATTAGTAATTTAAGATTACTGATTTCCTAGGTGTCTTGGGAGTCATTTCCACTTCACTTGAATTATAGAATTTTTAAAGGACCTTCTAAGTCACATAGTCTCCTTCCCCACTCCTTGTTAGCTCTCCTTTAGGCATGCATTCTTCCCTTGCTTAGATCGGTGGGTCTCAAGAGGTGTGCAGAGGCACATCCGTGTTGAACTCCTAAATACGAGGAAACGTGTAAACTTTATTTTCACATAACCTTAGCACATGAATGTCATGGTGATGCCTAACAATAGGGGTCATGTGACCTGCTAGAGTGAGGATTACAATTTGCAAGAAGTAATGCAGAGAAAAGCCTGATGGTGGCGCTAAGTACAAATTACATGCTCAGGGGACTTGACCTCAGGATGATGAGAAGACTGGAGAGCAGCATCAAAGCAGACGGCTCTGTTCACACTGCAGGGTGGTGCAGAAAGGTGGCAAGGTGGTTGTTCAACAACTGCGGAGGCTCTTGTGGAAGAGGAGATTTATCTTTAGAACACAGTAAAGATTATGTGACAATTATTGCTGACCTGCCTAATGCTGTTTTGAAGATTTTGTGTTAAAACGGTGTCATGAATACAAAACAACTGAGGATTACTGCTTTGCTCCCTTTTCATAATGGAGTCCCATTACCTCATAAAGCAGTCTTGTTTCAGTTTTGCACATTTTCGGTATTGTACAGACTATATTAAAAATACTTGATATATTACTTAAAATCTGTCTCTCTGTAGCTTTTAATGAAGAGTATGTGTTTTGTTTTTGAAATAGAAATATATTCACCAAATTTGGTGTTGACTGAAACTGACTATAATGAATCATATTTATACACTGAAACCCACTTTAAAGCGTGGACTCAGAGATACACTTACAAAATTTCAGTTTAATAGTGGCCCAGGAGATACGTATTTTTATAAAGCTTCATAGGTATTGCTGATGGACAGCCAGTTTTGAGAAATACTGCTCTCCTCTAATCTTCAGCCAGTTGCTATCTCTTCTAGGTTAATTAAACTTTTTTAAAAAATATATATATAACCTAAGGACCAGGCTCCCAATATACAGATCTCATTCATTGCACATTTTCACTTGCTTTTCATGTAATTTCACAGCTCTCATCTACAAAGAAAGAATTTAGATTCTAAGTATATACATTTACATCATACATACCTGTCCTCAGTGGGTAGGTCATACCTAATACTGATCATCTAGGAACACTTTAATTCCAGACTCTTAAAACACACACATGCAAGCACGCATGCACATCAGTGAACTAAAAAATTTGTCTTTCAGAGCTCATCATCCTTTCTTGTTCTTTCCTTTCAGTTTTAAGCTTCTTAATTGAATATGTGAACAGGGAAATTGTTTTCTTGATAGATGTTACCTGTCATGGGTTGTAGTCCATAATGGAAAACCTAGTTGTTCTAGGTTTTATTTTTTTTTTTCATTATATTTGTAAGCTTATACTAAAGTAAGTAAGGTATAAACATTTTTAATAAGAAGAATAAATAAGCAATAGAGGAGATGATTCCCTTGGCTTTGAGAGAACTTTATCACCATCAGTCCTAAAATAGAATACACTGTTATTGCTCAGGACTCCGGTGGACTCTTAGCTGGGACATGTCCTTCCTCTTAGCCACATACTTTCTGATCATCTCCTCTTCCATTTGAATCGAGCTGTGGTCTTTTTCTGTCTGCCCACATAGATCATGGTCCTCTCATAGTCTCCATTTTACATCTTCTCAGACTGATTCAATAACACCAAGTAAATCTTTTATAATGCTAGCAAACTCTTGACAAACAGGTCTAAATTCTATTTCCAATATTTTGGAATTCTGTTCTGCAGTCTTTGTTATGACTATTAGTACTTTTTTTCTGGTGCACAAGAAATAGATATTCATCACAAATAATTAGAACATTGAATTTAATAGATTAAAATAATATATTGATGAAAATATAGTTAGACTCACATATATCTTTTTTTTTTTCAGAAACAACAGAAACACACTATACATTCAGTTGGTTGACTTTCTTTTTTCTACTAAACAGCATTCCATGAGTATTTTTTCCATACAAATAAAGTATGAAAAACTTTTTACAAAATTAAATATTTACATTTATTATATACACACAACTCAATTACTTTTACTATTCTTAGGTATTCAAATAGTTTCAAGTTCTCCACTATCATAAAGGTAATGTTCGTAATTGCCTTTGCACCATGAGAATTAAATGTTGATGTATTTTTCTAACTCTGCTAAGAAAACCATTCTTTCTTCTACATTTGGTAGTGAGGATTTGGTTATCTTCTTACATTATAAAGTACAGGGAATGGTGATTTGGGGAACGTAAACAGTGGTTATTTCACCCAGTTTATAGCCTGGGTTCGCTGTGAGGGCCTGTCTCTTTTCACACCTCTCTAAGTTAGGGAGAAAATGGTGCTAATCTTCCTTCTAGAATCTACTCTGGTGTTCCATTTCTGCCTTTCTTTTTCAGTAGTTGGGAGGGGTACTTCTTTGTTCCAAAGAAGGAAGAGAATGAGAGTAAGGGAAGACACAGGAGACTGAGCCTGACAGCACAGAAAAATACTGACATAAATTAATCAAATGAGGCATCTTACAGGATTGAGTTAGTTCCTGATTTATGGTTGCCACACTGTGGCTGCCAGGCCCTTTCTTCATGCTCATCTGTTGTTGCCCCTGATTTATGTGGAAGCTTCAATGCATTGGCTGACTAGGAATCCTTGCAGGATGGATGGAAGGGAGAAGGCAGCTCCAACACTGGCCTGGTCCAATCTTGATTCCACCCCTCAGAGTGCAGATTCATCTATCAACTTCACTGTTTTCTTCGTAAACTCAATGTCTGCATCTTTATGCTCTTGTTATATTTCTATGGTAGCTGGGATAATGACCAAGGTGGAAAAAAAAGTCTTTTTTTTAACTTAAAAATTCTTACAACATTTTAAACCTGGGCAGGATTAAAACTATGTCAGTACTGATGTTTTATGCTATTACCTTCAAGGAGTTGTCTACCTTTATGTTTGCCTCTTCAAGGTTTTGCTAATTTTTGTAATGAGAGGCACCTGGTGGGAGGTGATTTGTAAGATCATGTTGTTTGAATACTGGTAACTTCCTCCTTTGGGGACACTACTACTGCAACATTTCTTTATAGGAAAAAAGATTGTTGAGAATAGCTTGCTGCTCATTCTAGAAATGTATCTGTGGCCTAGTAGTGTTCACATATATTCATTTACTCAATTATTTTATTTTTATTTCAAGATCTAATTATGTACCATGTACCATCGTCTATGTACTCTCTCTAAGTCCCAGTCTTCAAGAATTTTATGGTCTGAAGAGGGAGACAGACATACATTATCAAATAAGTAATCATATGATTATAGATGTATGATTGCTAATGATAATAATTCTAAGTAAATTCTAAGTTATGTAGAATATTTCTAATTTTTTAAGCAAACATGGAAAAAGTTAACACCTTTGGAATTCATTTGAAACATTCTTTTAAATATATTGAGTAGGGCTTGTTTGTTTGGTTGGTTGTTGAAAATGGCCAATATTACTCAATTATCTAAATACTGTTTGAATGGCAAGGCATAAAACATTTTTTATTAGACTTTAAGAGTTGTAATTATAATTTCCTAATCTATACCTCAGGCAAAAGAGTCAATATCTCTAAAACAAACTTTTCTAATTTCTAAATAGTATCTACCTCATAAAGTTGTTATTAAAATTAAATAGAATATATAATTGATGTATTTAGCACAATATTGGCATCTAGTGAATATTTAACAAATGTTTGTTATAATTTTGTTAGTTTATTTCTAGTACAAATATTTCTATGTTTCAGAATCACATATTGTTTATTGAACATTGCCAATTAGATATTCTACAGAAACTTCAAAGTCATAATATAAAAAAAAAGAATCAATTGTTTTCTCACTCAAATCTGCTACTCCTACTGCTTGTTCTAGATTAATGATTAGCCATCACCATCTACATAGATGTCCACATTAGAAGTATGGTACAATCTTCCACTCACTCCATTGCATACATCTAGTAAGCTCTTTCACTTCCTTTACCCTGCCATGTTCTTCCTTTCTTGGAGCCTTTACCCATGTGATTCCCTGTGCCTGAAGATGGTTCCCACTGTCTTTCTTCACTTAAACTATACATCTCTTTTGCATCCTTCAAGTCTCAAGGAGAAGTCACTTTTTCCAAGAGGCTTTCTTAGGCCTTCATATCTATTCTATGGGCTCCTTCTAAGTACTCCATAATTCTTTTACCATTTCTAATATAACACTTGTCATATTATCTGGTAAATAACTATTTTTTGTATTGATCCATGATCTCTATGATTCAGTAACTGTCACATTCATCACATTTTATCTTCACGCTTTTTATAGATTCAGGAGTAGGTGCTTAGTACTGCACTCCTGAATGAATGCATCTATTTCCAAAATCAATTCCAATAGAGAAGGTTTCAAAAACAACTTAAAGAATATTTTAAATTAAAGGAGATAATCTTCTGAATGAGTTCAAAGCATCCTCATATACATGCTATTTCCATACAGGAACTTATGTTATACATTCAATTAGTATTTTATCAATGGAGTGGCCAATATTAAATCAATTTTTATGATTTTTTCTAATAATGATAGCATAAGCCAAGTATATTTATAGTAACTAGATTCTAGTTCCTCAGCATTATACCTTCTTCACCTCTTCTTTTCTCTGAGGTGATTCACATATCCTGGAAAAAAGCAAAGCTTCTTCCATTCCCCCATGCTTTGCTATTTCTTTGATTCTTTCAAGAATTTTAGTGTTAAAGAACACTTGAAAAGTTTTGACTTCTCCTTGGAGGCCAGATTTTCAGAGGGAGGCTCTACTAACCCTTTGGGAAAGGTTAAGCAATTTCAGACTTTGCAAAATTTTCCCTACACAATGTGTCATCAGGCACAAGAGCAAACAGAGCTTTTGGTTTCCTGTGGAATATTGATTTTCCTTCTCTGCTCCAGCATTTTCCTCATCCTCTTAGCATCCTCTGCAAAAATGAAACATGAGATTTAAAAACTAAAAATACTAAAAGTGACAGGTTATTCTGTCATCATGGGTTATGTGAGAATTCCATTTGCGAGGGGACTGATGTAACAGACTATTGCCCTTCAGGGTCATCGAGTGGACTTTTAGACCATGGAGAAAATTGAGGTTAAATAATAGGTATTAGAAACCACAAGATAAAAAGCTTTTTGGAAAAATGGGCTAGAAGAGCACCAAGAAACAAATCTGGTTAGATAATGGAAGGCAGAGATAATGGCCCAGGAAAGCAAACAGGAAATACCTTTCTGAGTTCCTTTTGTAGCAACAGAGTAGGTAACTGTAGGCAGGTGGAAAATGTGAGTTTGGATGTCGAATTCTTAAATAAAGCAATAAACTAAATGGCCAACTTTGTTCCTTAAAAATATTTTTATCAATTTAGGTTCTGTTAGTGGATGATTTTCAATTCTTCTGCTAGTGAGGTCTTCATAGTCAAGGCAAATTGACTGTGCCCATAATTTAGCCCCATCTCCAGAGTCTATGTTGAATCTTATCATATAGAAGAAAAGATTTGAAAAACTCTTACCTGATGTTCAGGAACTCTATTTTCAACTCAGTTTGCTGCCTAACTGGCTTTAATTTAGCATCCACTTTTAATTAATAGAGAAAATTTTTATACCAGGTATCTGTTTCTCATCTTGTCCTCCAGTTCTGGATACTGAATCAGATTCTTACCCTTGACAACTAAATCCCTATATTGACAACTTACCTAATAATTTTGTTCCCTCTTAATATTATATCCATTCTGGATTGTGCATTCTTTCTAGAAGCTGAAATTTTGCATTACTTCTTGTGGTTCTATTTTCCTCAAATACATTGTCTACAACTTGCCTATGTCAATGATTTGTTTGATGTTTTATTCTTTAGATACTTTCTCTTTAGGTCATGCCAGACTCCCAACTAGAAACTAGTCACTTCAGTGGAAAGATTTAATCCTGAATTACATTCCCATCTCACAGTAATGAGATGGTTTATGCCCTGTGCCTGGACATTTGATGCTGGTCAAACTGGTCATTTAGTCTTTTTTAATTGCATAAAAGATTAGTACATCAACTTTTGAACTATATTTTAACCTGTTCACTATATATCTTTACCTGCATTTATTATAGGCATTATTAACTCAGTGTATGTAAGCCTGAATGTATCACTTTTCCTCAAAATCTGCTTCTCCCCCAAAAGCTCTCTTTTGATTAATGAAATTATCATCTGTCTACCTAACTCAAGTCAGAAACTTTGGAGTCAACTTTGACTCAACTTTTCCCTTCACCAACTATATCCTAGGTTCTCTATTCCTATCTTTTTATGCTATCTCCATGAGTGAACTCATTTAATCCTATAGTTTAAATATTTGTATTTTGATAAGATCAAAAACACAGTTCTAAGAAATGTGTATGGAGGAGAGGGGTCTCCATAGTCATTATAAATGTGTTTATTAATGCATTAGTTAAATAGCCATTTCCACCTTTTCCCAAATATAAAATTATGATAAAACACTTTTTTTTAAATTAAGTATCACACAAATAGTTCACTATTCCAGCATATCACACTATTTCTACAAGATGAATCTTGAACCTTTTTTTTTTTTTTTAATGAATCTGAACTGTACTTTCTACAAAAAACTTCCTGGTCTTCCACAGAGAGAGTTCTTTGCTATCCTCTAAGCCACAGTGATTTTCTGATCAACCTGTCAATCTCTACTGAAATACTTGTACATGTGAACCAATTGAATATTGAGTTACTAATTGCAAAATTTTTGTTTGTTTGTTTGTTTTTACTTCTATATTTCCAGTCCCTTACAAATCCAATAAATATCTGTGCTCAATGACCTTACTAATAAATAATTCTAAGAATAAAGAAGAGTGGCATAGCTGGAAACCATCTAGAGCAAGAATCAATTGGCTCCCTAAAGTTAAATTTTTTGACTAAATATTGGCAGCAAAAATGAGTCGCTTAGTTTTGTTTTCCGCATTTGTGCTTGTTCTATATTTTTCTTTGCATTTTAAACTTAAGAAATAATCTTTTTTTTTTAATGTAGTTGTTGTGAACTAACATGATGAAATGGTTAAGAATTTAGCCTCTGGACCCAGTCAGCTGAGTATCAACTTCTTTGAAAGACTATCACTTTCTAGCCGGATGACTTGGGAAAGTTGCTTGATCTCTCTGTGTGCCTCTGTAAAGATGAAGTAGTATGGCTTCTCATAATAAATAGATAAGTTAATATGTATAAGAAACCTACCACAATTCTTAGAACATAATAATGAACATGATGTACTGATTAAGGCAAGCAGTTCAAACTCTCTTTTGTAGCATTTATTTTTACTTTTGAAAAGCTATTTGTTTCTGAATGACTCTAGAAAGATGTGGCTCATGTGATCTTGTAAAAGATGGAATGAACCAAAGCTTTCTATCAAGCAATTCACCATAAATTTTCTAAATTGTACTGTATTTTCTTATTTTATTATTTAAAGTTCTCTGCCAGCTTGACCTCAATTTCCTTCCTTTGAACTTCAACTTTTTTTTGTTCTCAGGACACCATTTTTTGTCACTTGCTGTTGACCACTGTCTCCCTGCAAACACCATTTTCTTACGCATTAAACTTCATGAAAATCTTCTTGCCTAGTTCTTTCTGACCGTCTAGTCAGAAAAATAAGCAGTACCATACTGCCAGAATTATCTTTCCCAATTTTCTTTTCACTCACCAATTCTCTTTCCATTCACAATTTTCCTGCAACTGACTTCCTGAAGGCTGTTTTGTTAATAGCTCTTTATCCAGGAGCAAAGCATTTTCATCCTGGGAGGACAGATGTTTCTGGCATTTCTCCCTATACCATTACTACTGTTGTACAAGTCAGGAAGGAATTGTATCTGGCTGGCCCCCAAGACACTAAAAGTGACATAGAATGTTCTAGCTCTCATGCATAGTCGTGAAGTCTCTTCTCATTTTTTCTTACTGGGACGAGCAGCATAGCTGAACTACTTACTTCCCACCTTTTCCCATGGAAATTTGTTGACTTGTATTCTAGTTTTCATATACTCTTTTGGAAACACACAAAAAAAAATAAGCAAACCTAATACCCTAAAGGGAAAACTATTTTCTACAATTTCCTTGAAAAAAAGGATTAAGAATGCAATGAATGAATGAATGAATGAACAGATAAATAGATATGAAGAAAAAGGATAAGCCAAAAATAATTGCAAGTTTTTGGTTGAGGTGACTGGGTGGATGGTATGAATATTAACTGAGATAATTTAGAAAATAAGCCAGAGTATAAGGTGTTAAATGATACACATGTTGTATTTGCAGAAAGCACTGCACTGAAACATATTTAAGAGTCTTCAGCATGTGGGTGATCTTTGATATCCAGAGAGTGGATGGCATCTCGGAGTTTATGCAGAAGAAGATAAGAGAACTCAAGGTGAAATCTAGGAATACACTAACAATGAACTGGAATTTCTTTTAGGAATAGAAAAGGCATTCCTGAGGCAGGGGGGTGGGACAAAGAAAGGAAGTTGTTGCAAGAAATTCTCAAAGACTTTGATAGCCTGTGGGTTAGGCCTTTGAGAAGGTCCTAATTAGGACTTTTGGTCCAAATTAGGTCACCAGCTTTTAGATCTGTTTGAAATTCAACTTAGTTAGGCAAGGTTGTGTTTACCAATAATACCTGACACAGGTCTACTGATTTCATTTATATTATTTATTTTGTGTTTTTCAAAAATTTAGGTATTATTAACACATTATTGAAGGTGAGGGAAACAAACAAATAAAGACTCAAAGGATAAGGGTACATGTCCAAGTGACAGACCTACTTAGTGCCAGAGCAGGCTCCTAGGCCTGACCACTCAACTCTAAATCCTTTCATTTTTATAAAAAACACGTGTACTTTTATGCTTTTTTTAGCACCTATTCTCCTAAATTTGTTTAGTTTAACTCTTTTTAACTCTTGTTTATGTACTAATATTATACTATTTTGATGAGAACCCTAGACTGATAGAGGACAGGGACAACAAAACACTGGAGAAAAAAATGCCAACCTATTTGCCATTAATCACATACTTTTCTTCTAGCTAACATGCAAACTGATGCAAAGGCAGTGATCCAAAACAATGCCAATAGTCATTGAATAAAATTGCTAAGAGGTTTGAATGCTCTCTCTAAAGAGGACAGGTCTGCTAAGTGCAAATGAGTTTAATTTGTTTCACATCTGAATTATCCTGGGCTTAGTATCCACATTGGCTTGCTTCTAGAGTTTGTAAGGTTAGTACCCTGCACACTCTCCCTTGTCAAGAGAGAAAGAAGTCTGATGAAGAGCAGGGCATGGTTAAGAGTCATTCCGCTCATTAAGCCAGTATATATCACACATATATCCATGTAATTCAAATATGATTTTTCTCTGCAAATCTCTACTCCCAACAGGAGTAATTGTTCTTTCCTCTGAATTTCCACTGCTTATAGCAATATTATAGCATTAATTGTATCACACTTAGAGTAGTATTAAAAGTTAAAAGAGTACAAACATTTCCTGAGTTTGACCCAGGTCAGCCATTATTAGCTGTGTGAGTAGTTCATTTAATGAGTAGGTCATTTAATCTCTAAATCCCAGCCTCAACATTTATAAAATGGGATTTAAATAGTACCTATCTCATATGGTTCTTGGGTGGATTAAGTGAGTTAACATATGTAAAGAACACATAGCAGCTCTTAGTACATAAAGATTGCTACATAAATGTTAGTTATAATCATTAATTTATTTAAAGCTTATTCCACTGAACTGTGAGGATCTTGCAGAAAGTGGTTATTATTTAATTGTTTAATATTTTTTTCAGATAGCACTATTTGAAATAGAGATGTTCAGTTACTGTTGGTTGAAAGAAGAAAATGAATGTCGTCTTAAAATGACTTATGCAGTGTCTGACAATTAATGAATTCAGTGAGTGAGTGAGTGAGTGAGTGAGTGATGAGTGAGTGATCATAAATTTTGTAGAATAGAAGCTAATGCATAGTGGGCATTTTATATATCTTTCAAGGTGCATAGTCTCCATCATCAAGGCATCTACTTGCTTTTTAGATGGATTCCATTAAGTCTTCTAACCATTTTTGGCTAGATAGTCAAAACGCAGTTGGAGTATATGGGGTCAAAGGACTCTAGTATAGGATTTCAGAGTCTTGGGACAAGTGTGATCTATAGCTGTCATAGAAGCATTGTGGAGAAAACTTGACAGACAAGTATTAGAGAGCATAAATGGGAGGAGAGCACCTGCAGCTTCTGTTTCCTTTTGATTAGTGCTGTGCGGTAAAACAAACACCAACCCAAGAGACAAAAACCTGAAGGCATAACCTTCACCCTCAGGGAAAAGACCATTGCATTCATGAGATGAAAACTTGGAGAAAAATTTATCCAACTGACTCTTTAAAAATGATAAATTAAAAAACATTGTAAAATGCTCTAGCTTCAGAGACAAAGAGGGAATGTGAATACTTCTCAAAATGCAGGTGAGCTCCAGGAGCTGTGTTTGTCCCAGTTTGGCGAAACAAGACTCTTCACACAGGGAGAGTTTCTCAGCAGGGTTCTGGCTACTGCATTGGATTTAGAGGCTTCTGGGTGAAAGGTGGGGGCCTCTCCTGAACCGAGTACAATTGGATCCTTGTGGTCCAAGCAAGCAAAATACTCCAGACCCTTTTGTGAAGCCTCAGTGCCACAGCCTTGGCATAGAAAAGCCATTGACCCATAGCAATTGGACAAATTTTTTTTTGTGGCCTAAGCTTCTGCAAACTTTGTGGAGAGCCAGGCCACATGGCCTAGTGGACTGTGGCTCAGCTCACTCTGTGAGTGTTCCAGATGACACCAAATCACAAATGTTTTGTTCAGAGTATGTTCCCTCTTAATTTCTAAATGTATATGTATTTCAAGGGAAATTAAATCCACGAGTTTCTACTTCATTTACTTTTAAATTATTAAAATGCTGTTTAAGAACATTAGGCATCCAAAAAGCTTTGTGAGCCATTCTTATAAGTGTTTGAAAGACTCTTCTCTTCACTTGGCAACAGTTTCATCTAGAGCAAGTGGATGTGGAGTTCCACAAAAAAAAAAGGTTGGCTTGGAATTCTGAATCTATGTTTTATATATGGCAAGGGACTCTAAACATGCCCAATATGGAGAGGGTATTAAAATAATATTACCAACTATGAGTCTAGGAGAGAATTTGTCACTTGTCCCCTGGAATTCTTGAAAAATAAACCAAACACAAGGTAACATTTACAGAGCACTGACTACACATCAGCCCCTGGGCTCCGTGCCTTAATGTCCCTCACTGCTACAGCACTGTGAGAAAGAAATTGTCCCCGTTGTTTGAATGAGGCTTAGAACAATAGGTTCTATTACTTAAGTCCTTGAATGGTGGCACTGGGACCTATCTTTCCAAAAGTACTTACAATATGCCCAGAACTTTACCAAATAATCCATTCAATAGTTATGTATTCATTTAAGAAATATTTGTTACATGTCTCAGTTTCAGTTAACTGTTTATATTTAAAATAACCCAGCAAGATAGGCATTATGGTTTCCATTTCACAGGTGGCACAGGGGACGTGAAGCATGAAAAACAAGGTTCGGAGGTTTAATTACTTGTCCAAAGTCACCTGTCTAACCTGAAAGTCTTTTGTCTTACTGTGCCATTGCCTTCCTAATACAAGTGTATTGAGCAAAGGGTTACTTGTTGTCATCACACTGTGGCTGCTCTGATTTCTGGACAATGTTTTAGTTGCAACCTGACATAAAGTCATTTAGTAAGGAGGAAAATAAACTCATTAATTTGGTGACTTTAAATCCCTGTCCTTCATGGAGCTGACAGACCAGCAGCTGGTTTTTAAGTAGAAATATTGGGAATAAGGTATCAACCCCTTATTTATAGAAAAGGAGGAGCGACCTTATCTGGTTCATTAACAGCAGAGAGTTTATCTGTATTACACAGACACTAAGTCAAAAGCCATATGATAGGTTTTTAATGAAAGTCTGGCTGGGGTTGCTGTGATAGCAGAAGCAAAATAAAATTTGGGAGGGGGTAATTGTGCCTACTCATTTGAACTGAAGTTGTGATTTCTCTAATATAGTTATAGCAAAGTTAAAGGAAACAGGGGCACTTCTCTATACTACAAAGAATAAAAATGGTGGGGAGAGCACTCTGAAAGTAAATGGAGTAACTCCTTCAACGCCCATGCCAAAATGTTGGAGAAAAGAAACCACTAGAGGGTGCTGTTCAAACAGCCAAAGATGGAGAGAAGGCAGTGCACATCCTGTATTGAAATCAACAGAAAGAAATTTATTCAAGAGGTATTGCAATCATTTGTAACCTCCAAACAATTACTCCCAATTTATGCATGCCTTGTAAACTTATGCTGACATGCACATTCAGCTCTGATAAAACTGAGCCATTGTTTCTTCATGGAACCGAAGAGAGAAAAAATTTCACTCCTGAGCACTACATTGTATTTTGTTAGCATGTGGTCCAGGATCAATAACTTTTGGGTTTATTACATTTTATATTTGCCCAACTTTTATCCTATAGTCATCACAGTATAAGCCTAACTTTGGTCATAACTAAATGGTCCCAGAATATTTTATAAACTGGCCTTCCAGGAACATGTACAGAATCCCTTCTGACATTTATACTGTATTTCAAAATGATAATCTTAAATTCAAGAAAGTGCAGCCTCTGCTCAGGTTGTGTAACAGGTTGCTAGGAGAGTAGCAAGACATATAAAAGAAATGAAAACACAAGAAACACGCTAATATAAATGCCATACAAATAAACATAAGTAGAATTACTGCCCTGATATCATCTCACCTTTAGAGAACAATTATAAATCTAAATGATAAATCTAAAATGCTTCCATTACCATGAGATACTACTTGGTTGTTAGTATACATATCAGTGATGTGGATTAATTCCTAATTTTTGGTAGGGAAAGACGGACATATACATTAAGCAAATTAAGTCCTTGATGGAGGGCATGCCAGCCTCTGGAATATTGTTCCACCTGACCTTTGACCCTTTCTCTTCTTTTTTCTTTTAGTTATAACTGTAAAGTTTCCCACATAAGGTTACTGATGAGATGAATGTTGCAGCTATTTATACACCATTAAACTGGTTTGGTATAGCCAGTAGTGGCTAAATTCCTAAATAAGCCAGGATTAGTAGTCCTCAAATCTATAGCCTCTCTCATTGGACCATCAGCATTGACTAATGAGGAGAACTTTGCTGATCCTCAGCTAAGGTAAAATAGATTGAGATGCAAACATGAACCAGAATTGCTATATATCAGCAGTGTTCCATTTTATCTTCATATCAATAAAATCTAGCAGAAAAACATTGGAGCAAGTAGAGGGCCAAGTCGGTTACCAGCTCATCACCTTTCAAGTATTTCCTTATGATTCCTGCTTGTCCAGTTTCTGTGGTTTTCCTGTCCTCAGAAATATTGTTTATTGGCTGCAGGGCCATCTGTATACTTGTCAGGTTCCACTCTGTAGTGCTAATTTTCTAATTTTCTCTCAGTCTTATTTCTATTTTCTTCAACTGAGATAGTTTGCAGGCACTTTACCTCCCCTCAACCCCATCAAAATCTTGGTATGATTGAGAATAAACTGATTGAAGTTTAAACTGGAAGAAAAAAAGAAAGAAGGCTGACAAAATGTGGACACTGCCAAAGGGTTGTGGCAGAAAATTGTGTCCTGCCCTTCAACATTTTAAGACTAGACCAATCTATGGGCTGATAGGATATGTATGTAACATTATTTTATGCAAAAATCAGAGACCTCCATTCCCGAGACTAAAAGTAGTCATACTTGTCTGTTGTTTTCCCTTATTTGGCTAGAAATTTGTCCTTTTAGGGCCAAGCACCATGCTGAATTTTGAAATTTTATATGAGTTTTGATTGTGTTACTTTTCAACTTTGTGTTCAAACATTATTAATTTATGACTTTGATATTTCCTATATCTGTATCGAAATTCCATGATATACATGGAACTATGTTTATCGAAGATAAGAAGTACAAAGTTTAAGATCCGTGACTTCAATACAAGATTCATATACATATATGCCTATTAAGTTAATAAGGATCATATTACAATATAGCATACATACCAAGCTTCTTAATTTGGTACAACTTATATGAAAAGCTGTTTCTGTTTTAAGGTGTCTCCTCAGTATTAGGCAGCTAGAGAACTTTACATATCCTCTATAAATTTTTTCTAACTTGTCTTACCAGCCTAAATTCTCACTCTATCCATGCTGCTAAACATAAGTTGCAGTTGGCTCACATCTCCACAGCTCTGTCCACACCACTGCTCAGTGCTTAGAGTGCCTTTTTTACCTACTAGGATTCTCATCTTCTAGGACTTAATTGTACCTTCATTGTAAATCCTTTCTGTCATCATTTCATTTAGAAAATCTCCATCCCTCCTCCAGATGTCAATAACATGCATGCCATTTGGCAATTCTCATACTGAATTCTTGACCTTTTGCTTTAAATTTATTTATTTATTTTTATTTTATAACTTGTCTCTATGATTGGCCAGGACTTCTGCCTCCAAATTTCCTTCTGTCCCAAGGCCACAGAGACCATGACAAAATAGTAGAAGATGTACTCTGGCTTGCCTGGACTTCCTTCTGTGGATTCCCTTTAGTTAAATTTAAAAAAGAAAGAAAGAAAGAAAGAAAGAAAGAAAGAAAGAAAGAAAGAAAGAAAGAAAGAAAGAAAGAAAGAAAGAAAGAAAGAAAGAAAGAAAGAAAGAAAGAAAGAAAGAAAGAAAGAAAGAAAGAAAGAAAGAAAGAAAGAAAGAAAGAAAGAAAGAAAGAAAGAAAGAAAGAAAGAAAGAAAGAAAGAAAGAAA